>JAHDVE020007329.1:0-61850 GCA_022606495.2 Halesus radiatus | reverse complement strand
CACATGAGTATAAGAAATACAACCTTCTTCTAGCAGTAGGTCCTTTCTTAGTAGGTCCTATCGTATTGTAAGCGAGTACGCGTAGTGTAGTGTCATCTCATCCACACCCGTGATATTCGACGCATCTTTGAATTACGAAAACGATGACGTACGGACGCATATCCATCGCGTTCAACAGACAAATCTTTTAAATGTC
Organism: Halesus radiatus; assembly: GCA_022606495.2. Classification (NCBI taxonomy): domain Eukaryota; kingdom Metazoa; phylum Arthropoda; class Insecta; order Trichoptera; family Limnephilidae; genus Halesus; species Halesus radiatus. The sequence continues at coordinate 61,654 of JAHDVE020007329.1, read as the reverse complement.
CGTCTTTGTCATACAAAAACTATTGAATTAAGAATTTACTCTAAACGTAAGAATGTTTGTTGCTCGGGCCACATTTTGTGTTAATTTTGTTTGAGGGTAACCTCTTTATAAATATGTAATGTCATTGACAAAACCAAATTAAATGCCTTCACTTCATCAGAACGAGTTACTATCAACGAACCTAAAAATTCAACCTATTGGTTTTGGTGCAACACTCCCTTATTTTGACTGCAACTAAAGCAAGGTTCGTCTGCCTTCAATGGAACTTAAGTACGAAGCTACCTACCTCTTCTACTCATAACACCACATGCACAGATCACCTGTACTACGGTGTACATTCTATCATTACGTGAAGTAAGGAGTTATACTATAGTGCGTGGGACCAGGACCGGATTTATCAATAAGCTGAAGAAGTTGGGGTTAACGGGCTCATATTCTAAAAGGCTTCAAGTTATATCACCATAATTCTCTGTAGTATATGGTGCACTCTTATTTAATTCCTGGATACTTTAGTCCCGGTCCTATATTTGCAAATGAAAATCTAGTCGTTTAGCCACGATCATTAAGCCTGTGTGCCACGTTCCCTCCAAAAACATTCCCCCTAGAGGGCCAACCATAAAATGAATAGTGGCGCAGCATGTGCTAGCTGACAGTAATTTCGTAATTACGCACTGCTGTTTTGCAAAATGATGTTTCTGTAAATTGTACCCTCTTGCTAGATAATGCGTTTACGTATTTATCAAAATTATGCGAATATAGCATAATGGCTACTAATATGTATATTTTTTACAGAATAGCTACTTATATTCAGAGAAATGATTCTGTTCTCCCTCATTTTATGTCAGAGTGCCGCTCCGGCATCGCTGGTACACAAGCAATTAATTGTCATATTGAGGTATCTGGCATGCTGGATGAACTAGGAAGTATCAAAAGCCTGTGTTGGCGGTCTCGCGTGAAATTATCCGGAACATTGAATCCAATTTCACCCAGAATATCAGGTATCGATAGGACACCGTCCAGAAGCTTATATAGCTTATATATCACAGGCAGCAGGGCTTGATTTAAGGGACGCCTATGTCTAAAGCTGCACCCCAGAAGGTTGATATTTATCTCGTCATCGTCTTTGGTCCCAAACTAACGTTCTAAGATCATATCACGGCTCTCTCCAGCTTGCCATAAATTCCTGGGGCTTACCATTAGATCATTTAAACAATTTTATGGCTAGGTTGAATGATAGCCCTGTTCTCTGCATCAAACCAAATATACGAGTATAAATAAAATTAATGACAAATACTTTATGTACACCACTGTTTAATATATAAATATCAACACGTCCTCGGGATTCATAGTATACTAAAAAGTATAAGACAAATAATAAACATAGAAAAATATTAAAGTAAGAATAGACAAAAAAAAATCAACAACAAATTTAGTGATTAAAGCAGGTGTGTCGGACGCTTTGCCGCCTAAATTAACAATGTGTGTTTAGTTATAAGAATCATTGTGAATTGTACGGGACCGGAACCAGCAAAAATAAAGATTTGAACGGAATCAGACCATCGAATGACCACGGACAAGGCAAAAAGAGCAGCATCCGAGTTTGCATTTTTGCAAGGAATTTTGTGCAAAAGCAAAGTGATACAGAAATCGTCGTCGTTCCCTCTTGCAAGAGGGAACGATAGGTCGCCACCTCCTCACCTCCAGCCCGCTTCAATAGATTGGGATCAGCCGGCCTCCACAGTTCGCTTGTATGCCAGAATACGTCTGGTACAGTAGGTAAGTAATTAATTAAAAAAAAAAAAAATTAAATAAATTATTGTGAAATAATAAATAATAAATTTACATAATTTTTTTTAAAAATTTTATGTAAATCAAATTAAATAATTTTATTATTAAGTTCTGCAAGAATTTTAGTTTATTATTGTGACCGGTGTATTGGCGTTCAAGGCCATTTTCAAACTGTGGTTAGGCCACGTTGAGACGACTTATTTATATGATTCTACTTACTTACCCTTACCCAATTTCAATTTTTATGGTGCTTAAAATGATTTATTACCGGTGAAACCGATTTACTGAGAAACGAATAGTGAAAATGGATTTTCCATTCTTTGAGGTATTTACATTTGGAATCTGTTTTCCCGGCTGTCTGGAATTTCTCGGTCAAAATTGAAAAAGAAATATAAAATTGAGGTTTGTCAGAAAAATGATTTGTTTCCAAAATATGTTTGGAAAATTCAGAATAATGATTATTAGTTGTTTAACATTAGTTGTTTAACCTTAGGTTCTCCTTAACTCTAGTATTAAAAATTCTTCAAGTCTATATGAAAAAAAAAGTTAGAATCGTTACAAATTAATTTGTAGACCACCGATTTATTTAAAATATTATCTTTATCCTTATCATTTAAAATGTATGTATATGTTTTTTTTTAAATTTATTATTAATATAAAAAGGTGGTTGGATTGTATTTTTTTTTTATGAATCCTGCACAAGAGTCCCAACTGCTCCCAACCGTAAGCCAGTGAGACTATGACATCCCCAGTTGGGGAATGTTGTGAGGCTGAAGGTATTGGGGAGGGGAAGGAGGAGGGAAAGAGGAAGGTGGGGAAATACCTGGCTATAGCTAAGAGACCAGACGCCATGCAAATCATGCAATACTTCGTTTCAATATAGTACATAACTTTATTGATAGCCCATTCCTCATGGAACGCTATGGCTCATACGTGCCTGAAAACTTCAGCCGTAGTCGTCGCCACGACTTGTTCAAGATACCACACGTCAGAACAGGTGTTCTTGCACAGCATAGCATGATAAGAGAAATGGTGCTACACTTTCGATCAATTATCAGAATATGATGTAAAGTGTTTCTAAAACACATGTCTCACCTTAAGAGAAAGGGAGATAGAACGAATATTATGAGGACCGTCATTTGGTTCCCGATACGGAACTTCTGGAATCAAAGGGTTAAATGAAATTTCTAAAACAGTGTATATATTTTATTACTCTTTCTAACCTTAAAACTTTTGTGTATACCTATTCTACCAAATGTAGAGAACACGCAGACACTTTAATGGTACACAACTGCTAACCCTGTACAAATGGCAAGTGCGTCCCACCATAGAATTTTGTCTGGAGCCGCAAAATATCTAAAAAAAAAACCCTGAGTCTGTGCAGAAACGGGCGGTCCGTTTGATAGATTCGCCTATCTTAACAGACGGATTGCAATCTTTGGAGCACTGGCATCAGGTGGGAATGTTGTCCTTGTTCTACCGGTATATCAATAGAATATGCTCTGACTGACTAGCGTCATTGATCTCTTCGGCACTGGTGCACAGTCGGGAAACACACCAAACCCGTGCCCAACATTTGTACATGATTGACATTTGTCACATGAAAACGGGTCGCTTTTACAACTCGTTCTTGTATTCAACAGCTCAGCTGTGGAATGATTTGCCGGCCTCTGTCTTTCCTCCCTCCTACAACACTCCTTCCTATCCTCTGAAAGACCCCACATTGCATCCTCAAAGATTATATAGGCATTGGAGGAAATTATTCCCCTCACGGGCGCCTGTGTGGAATAACTGTAAAAAAAAATTCAATCACATGGGCCCACAAAACACAAAAAACGACATAAAATAGTCTGCCCCTGTACGGGTACCTTCCTACCAACGATACTAGAAGGTACCTGCCGGGAAGCCATACCTCCATGGGACATCAGAGAACTGATCACATGGTATTTGCCTGTGAATGTGCCCACGTTATAGAAACACGACTGAAATATTTGCCGTGGATTGATGTCATCACACAGCAGCGTTCACATCATTTGCGGACGGATCTCCCTACTCTTCGTGGTCGTCGCTCGGTCGGGTGACCAGGAAATGAATGCACTATTTACTAATTATACGTTTTGTGTATATTTAGTATTATAAATAGAGCATATTACTTTCGCTGTGACAAGCATGGATGCAGAAAAATATTAACCAAGTTGTGAATTCTTGCTTGTCGTTTAGGTGCCATCATTGATTTGACAGCGATCTACTATCATTAAACAATGAAACAAAAAAACGTTAATTCGAAAATTTTATTTTTGCAAAAATTTATTGTTTCATTATATATTTAAATAAAAAGTTTAGTTAAGTAAGCACCAACTTGTGTTTTCAATTTTGAAAATATTTTACTCAAACAAATCTTCTTTTGAATATGTAATCTGTGGCTAACCAGAGTGGTATACCTATGGGCTAATCTAAATAAAACATGGCGGGTTCAATGTTTTTCATACTAATTTTAAAACGTCTTAGCAAAGTTTTTAAATATTGGATTTCATTCAAACTACTTTCTAAACCTTCCCGGCGCTAACATGAACAAACTGTGCCATTTTCAGCGGAATCAGCCAAGTAATTTTCGAGAAAATCGCGGACAGACAGACAATCATTCATTTACATACGAGTATATAGAGATTAAAAGATTCGTGGTTTCTAAAATATTTAAAAAAGTGTAAATATTACACGCTAGAACACAACAGTTAGATGTTAACATGATATAGGCGTGTAAATATTGTAAATACATAGAATAAAGAGTGTGTATTCCTTAGCATATTTGTAAAAATGTTTTTTATTAATTGAAAATAATATTAATAAATATCAAATGAAATATAATACATAAAAGACACAGAAAATAAAAACGTTACGGTTGCATCTGGGACTCAAACCCGGGACCTCTCGGTCTATCCGGTATCAGCGCTCTTAACCACTGAGCAATGCCACCCTATTTTGTCCGTCATTTTTATCGATATCATACTTCAATTTAAGAACTGTCAATATCGTTTTCAATTAATTCCCATATATTTTTTGATTGCTGCCTTTTTATTTTGACTCCAAGATTCTATCCGAATATATTTTCAATCTAAATATATACCTATTTGAGTTTTAATTAGATGGGTATATTGTTTATCCTGATGAGGAGAGCTTTGCTTCTGAAACTTGTAGATTTTTATGTATTTAAAAATATAATGCTTATTAATTTATTAAATACATATTTGCATACTAAAATATATTTTTTTAAGATACCCTCCATAAATTGAGTTTTCGAGAATGCTTTGACTAAATACCGTACCTATACTGGCGAAGGGTCATGACTCATTTTGTTAAAAGCGGGAGTCATGGTGCCAGCTCACTATTTTAGTACGACTCAAAAGACGGCTCATTTAATGGGCGACACATATTAAGAGCCGACTCCCAGTTCGTGAGCTCATACCCCAGTACATACGGCCCCCAGCATATAGGTGTAGGTACAAAGCGTTCAGATGCCAGACTGTCAGGCGCCGTTCACGTACTATAAAGTGCCTACACACCTGTAAATGCGGTAATTATTCTTTTCTCTACACACGAATGTGGGAACTCTTGAAAACAATCGCTTTAAGATTCGTCATGGCACCAAATATTAATTACACGGATATGGGCATAATTTAGCCATGTAAAAATTAGACGCATATACGATTATTTTATATAAAAAAATTAGAAGATAGGCCCTCATTTATGTAAGCGTCATCATAGAAATGCGTAAGAATGCTGTCGAGCATCAAGAATACTCGTATGTTTGTCTATTTAGATAAATAAACAATCTTTCTTAAGTGGGTCCAAGGTTAGTCAAAAAGAGTCACAGTTCAATTGAACCGCGTATTACGGTTTACCAGGAGTCATGCGCTCACGGCTCATTAAAGTGAGTCAGCACAAATGAACGGCTCATTCATGAACGACTCATCGCTAATCCGTACAGTAGTAGAAGTTACAATGTATTATTATCCAAGTCCAATGAATTGGCATGTTTTTAGAAGTGTTTATATATGTAGTTTGAAAATCTAATATTGTGTCATTGTGTCTACCTACCATCTTACCCCTCTCTAGTTTTGCGAGTCTATATAATATATTCGACAATCCTATTATATTTTTCCAAAATGCTTATTTTGCGGAATATATAATTAAGAGATATTTATAATTCATAATAATTAGTAATATGTATATTAAATCATTTTTATCGTGATTTTTGCATTAGCATTCCCTAGACACATTTTCCCGTAAGACCCTGTAGTACCATGTGACGATGCTTTGGCGCGCTTTTTCCCAAGCCAACGGCCATTTTACCTTCCATAGTTCCCGCCGACAACCACCGCGACTTGGAAAACATAACAACTAGTGTTGGCCATAATCGAAACGTTATCATAATCGAATTATTCTTGTCCGAAACATTTAATAACCGCGTGTGGTTTCATGATGATAATCATATTTTTTTAATGTGAAGAACACCAATTCATTTTTTCCCGTTAAAAAAAACGGCGAGGACGAACGACGAAAAAAACGACGGGTGTAAAAAAAATCAACGACGATAGTATTTGATATATTTTTAATAAAATAAATGATGATGCATGAATACACGACAACGATGTTTAATTAATTTTTAAGTGACTAAAATAGCAGTCTCTAATTTAAAAACATTTTTAGACATAATAAAAATATTCCTTAGTTTTTTTTTCCTATTTTTAAATTTAAAAAAATGCTTTTCGTCTCTGCGACTAATTCGATTTCTTCAGACGTTTCGATTATTTCGTCTAATAGCGGCGGTGGCAGACTACCAGCGATTACCGACTGGTTTTCTTCGGCAGTGGCTGATCTGTATGGCCATATACCGAGCCGGTGCCGGTGTAAATGCGCCACCCTGCTTATATTGCCATACAAATCAACACCGGCTGAAGAAAACCGGCTTGTAACCGGCGGCAGTTTGTCAGAACCCTTATTCATTCCCATTTTTACAAACTTTTTTTCATGTGGATAAATACCTACATGTGAACTCGAGTAAACTTGAACCGATTACTATTTCGAAATTTATGCACATCGCTACTCGGAAAACATACCAAGAGCCACCGTCCACCGAGTTCGTAACTCGGACCATAGACTCAGCATACAGCTACCATCAGTAACTCTCTGACATTCCCCGCGTTCAGTTGCGCGCCCAATTTAAGGCGCCAATTCCGAGTGTTTGAATTTCAAAATTCGAAAAAGGTAAATTGAAAGAGTTAACTTTAAATTTATCAAACAAAATGGCGGCAGACATAGTTTGCGGAATTGTTTTGTAATTTTTTTTGTTGTTTGTTTGTTTTTATTACTGTTTAGACTTTTCTGACGACCTAGTTTGTTTGCATTCCCACATACATACCGGTCGGTCTACGCCTCTTTTTGTTTATCTGCAGGTGGTAATTTGTTGTTTTCGTGGTTGAGCTTTTTTGTCGCCTCCGTTGAAAGAATACCTTACGTTTGTAACTGCACAATTTGGTAAGTACAATTTTTCAATAATACATTTTGTATTTATAAAGTTGAATCCGGAGACGTCAACGGTTATTTTATTTGTTTTATTATTACTTTTGCGATAAAGTAAGATGAGATTATACGACATATTTTCTTTAGATAGTATTCAATATGAAATTGTTACTTCTGTAATTTTGTTATTTTACGCATCAGAGGTTGCGTAAATTAACATAAAATTGTGTTTCAAAAGTAAATCCAAGTAAGCCTTTGGTTGGTTTATTATGAATGTACATATACGAGTATCTACACGTTATATTGCGTATTTTCGAGGTACTGAAATATTTAAGTAGTTAGGTAGGCAGATAAAGTATTATTTCTATATTTAAAGCTCGGTTTTATGTCTAACGCTCACATTCAAGTAACATTATAAAAGGATATTGTTACGTAACATTTAATTAAATAAAGGGTCAATTTCATTTGACAACGACGTAAATCGATGGGATTTTATGTATGAACTTAATATATTTTGATTTCATTAGTATTATATATGTATTGAAATATAACGACCTTAATAATTTCTTCAAAAGATTGGTATTCACTTTGTGATAATAAATATTACGTATAATATTTATTTATATATAAATTATAATATTATATATAAATAAATTAAAATAAACAAAATACTACAAATTAATTTACGGGGTATGTAAATTAATTTGTAACGATTGCAACTGTTTTTACATGGGAAAGAAATTTCAGTATTATTATTAGAGATAAGGAAAACGTAAGGTGTTTAAATAATAACAGTTATTTTGAATTTGCACATCATAGAAATCAGAAAAAGAGCTAATAGTGAATTTTTTTTATTTTTTTTTATATTAATACCGCACAAGAGTCCCAAACTGCTCCCAACCGTCTGGAGCCAGTGAGACTATGGCATTCCCAATTGGGGAATGTTGTGAGGCTGAAGGTATTGGGGAGGGGAAGGAGAAGGGGAAGAGGAAGGTGGGGAAATACCTGGCTATTCAGATCTGGTCACCAAACACGGCTAAAAGCCATTTCAAGCAACGTTTCAATTCTGAATGGTGGTCTTTCACCAGGGCGATACTGAGAGTATCTTCCACTCTGGAACGTGCGCAAATATACTATATATTATTTTTAAGTGAATTAATTGTGAAACAACACAAATTAATTAAATAAAAATTACTTGCGCACACCGGGATTTGAACCCGCGACCTTCGGATTAGTCGAGAGCCTTACCCCTCGACCATGGAGGCCGTCATGGAATTAAATTTAATTAACAATCAAATATTTTTTTCAAAATAGATATTTGATTTTATTTTCATATTAATATTAATAATAATTTCTTTTTTAATTTCTAAAATATATTTGTTATTCAATGTTTAATTGACATTTTTGATTAATTACTAACCGACTTTAATCAATTTTTGTTTATGTTTATAATTTGTCTATGCTTACATTATTATGTTCTATGTTTATCATTTGCCTATTATTATTTTTTAGTATTCTGTATATTCCTGATGAAGAAAGCATCGCTTTCTAAACATGTAGATATGTGTATATTAAACAAGTGGTGAATACAAAATAATTTTTAATTAATTTATAATGACCTATCTTCAGCGGGATTATTCAAGATATTCTAGGAAAACATTCCTTGCAAAGTTTTTCAGAGTATTTTACTTGTTTGAAAGTTTTCGAAAGCTTGTATTTGATTCGTAGCTTTACAATATGGTATTTTCACAGTTTTTTTTCATTGTCTACAAAAAGAAAGAAAAAAATTACGATAACAACAGCATTTTTATTTTATTTCGGAAATGGCGTTGTTGGCGTCACGCCGACCAAAGTCGGTGACAGCCGTCTCACCAGCCAGTTGCATTATGTACATCATAATGACGTTATAGCCAGGTCAAACCGTTTTGGAATGTGCGGTTTTAGATCGTTTTTAAAATCATTAACTTTATTAATGAAAATATTAAAATTACACATTTTTAGTTCGATTATCATAATCAGAAAAAAAAAAAAAATATTCCACACATTTTTAACGTTATCCATATTTTAAAAAGATTACCAATTGTAATACGTTTTGAGTTATTTAATTGTAATATATTTATAATATTACGTATTTGATTTCTGGTTTTGCAAAGGAAACATGATGACCTAAATTCAGGGGGGATTATTCACGATATTCTAGAAAAAATCCTTACGAAGTTATTCAAACAGAGCAATTCTATTTGTTTGAAAGTTGATGAAAGCTTGTAGTGTGCTCGTAGCTTTACAATTCACCACTCGCATAGGTAGGAATGTGCAATGTGCATAGCCAATCATTCGTTAGTTTACGGCCTGTTAAGGGGATCTACTTCCTAAAATTCGAACTAAATCACGCACTCCTTATGCAGGTGGCAAAAAGGTTGAAATTCCCGCTTAAAACGACCGCATGTTTCGATATACGCAAAAAAAACATCACCAAAATGCGTGTTTTATTTTATTTTGTAAAGCTCAGGAATAATTATTGAATTTTTTTCCGACATATTCTAAAACGCTTAATTTTCCACAATGAGCAATACGACAATATCGGAAAATGGGTTCGTAAGTAGGAGATTTTCCACCGTAATTTTTTTTTTAGGTATGATACCCTATTTTTTTCTAGGCCTATAAAAAGACTCACCAAAATAAAATACCGGGTTAAACGATTTTGCATTTAGCGAGCCATTAGCGGTCTGTACTGTCTGTAGCAAGCGGTGTTTACTATAACGCACAGATGTTCGGTTACACAAATTCTTAATTTACCAAAAATAAATCATAACATTTTAATTTGTACCTTGCCAAATGTGTAACCTTTTGATTCTGAGAACGTCTTAGCACGATCCGACCACAAGTACAATGACATTACCCAACGCATCATCTGTTCATGTGATAAGTGTTTAGAGACGATTTCACGACCGGAGGCTTTTAAACTCCATGGCAAACAATGGAATGAAATTCATAATAGGTACACGGTACGTTACGAAAGAAACCTTCCGGAGGTATGCTAGCCTCAAACCATCAGATTGTCACATATTTTACAATAACATTATACTATACATGGTGACCGGATGGATCCATGATAAATCAATACACGTATGAATCGGCACACTTTTTAAACGTGATGTACTTTTTATTTATTTATGATTAAGCTTTTTTTTAATAACTTATTGAAGCTATAAACCTCATTGTAACATATATTTTCATTCTTCTATAATATAATACAATATTCGAGACACTATCTAATGATTACAAAAAAATCGGGCAGAATTTTGTAGTTATAAAACGGTAGCAACCAAAAATATATGGAAATTAATTGAGGATGATATTGACGGTTCTTAGAAGTGAAACATGATACCGCTAAAAATGACGGGATTGATTAGGGTAGCCGTAGCTCAGTTGGAATAGAGCGCAGGTCCCGGAGAGACCACGAGGTCCTGGGTTCGAATCCCAGCTGCTATCGTTATATTTTTCTTTTCTGTGTCATTTCGGTTTCGTGTTTCGATTTTGGGAGTTGTTAATATTATCTTCAAGGATTAAAAATGTAATATAAAGTACGAAAAAAAACAAACTACCCCGGAAGCCTAATCTCAGCTCACCTAATAAATCATTTGTTGTTTTTTTTTTACCAAAAAAAATATTAATAAAAAATGAATAATATATTTTTTGTTTGTTTAGGTTAGGTTAGATTGGGTTATCGGGGTAGTATTTTTTTGATTCTTACTTTTAATGACTTAATATCACTTAAAAAGTGTGCCGATTTATGTGTTGAATTTTCATGGAACCCATATAATTATTCAGATAATAAGGAACTCCAGTGAAAAATACAATAGCTTTAAAAATATGTATTCATGTAGATCAGCAAACCCCAATGCTGAAAATACAACTTTTATTAAATGTAATTAATTATACGTAGAATTTATAAATCGTTATTTAAAAGTGAATAAAAAATCATGTCATCAAAACACCTTGTTATGTTGCATTTGGAACATCTGACGTCATGTGCGCATTCTGTTTTTGTATTTCAAATATGTATTTTTTTTGGCGTAATTTAAACTTAATCATGACCAAACAGATTATCAATACGGATATTATGATAATATTAATACTCAATAATATTATTATTCTTTGAATTAAAGTTTCTAAAAAGGTACATAATTTTATTATTTATGTTTAGTTATGGTTTACTATGAATGGAATATAAAATTATGTACGGTAAAACTCATCCTTGCTTTGACATTTGACATTCTAACCTCAAAACTGAAAAACCCACCGGCCATATATTTGGAGCGTTTTAGCGGGCTTTCAAACTTTCAAAATATTGAAACTTTGAAAATTATTTTAACTACGTAAGCTAATTTTTGAAAAAAAAACTGAATAAATCGGTATTTTAGTTTGAAAGTCATTATTAATAAAAAAAAAATTGGATTGGAGTTCCTTATTACGATATGAAACTAAATTTAAAATCAACATCGAAAATCGAATATTTTCATTACACGTAGGTAAGTACCGCTAAAATCTTACTCTATCTGGTAAAAACCAGAAAATCGCCGAGTATCATGAAATTTACAGAGCTTTTTCTATTTGAACTGTCTAGGTTAATTCGTTTTCGACCGCAGCATCGTTTCCATCATAAACTATGGAGCATTGAAATTTTAATTTTTATTCTTCTGTCAAAGATCAGACGTTGAGAAATTATCACAGTTTTCTGTCGGGAATTTTAAGTCACCTCAACTATTTTCACACGTTAAATCGTTTCCATAGTGAGTTTTGGAGCTTCAAAGCAGGCACCGTAAAGTAAGCGGCTATTTTCTGTCTGAAAATTTTAGGTCAGCACAAAATTATCAGCAATCAACCTCGTTTCTATTATGAGCTATGGCGCTTAGACATGACTTGATATTTTTGATTTGCCCGGAGCTGTCAAAAAATATTTTCCCCTTCTTTGCTGTATGGATCTTAACCTTTCTAATATAAATGATAAATGTCATATTCAAACTAATCAATTTCTTATTATTTTATTAAAAAGATAACGGAGTAATAATCTGCATTTTTTTAGAAATTTGACCTTTAAACCCCTGAAATCTTTATTTAATTATATTCCAAGGTTACGTAGTACGTGCGAGCTGCAAAGTAGTTATTTTTCAAAAAAAATCACAACTTTCACAACACCCAGATCGAAAACGCCCATGATATTAATGTCATTAAACCGTATATTTTCTAAGGGGGTTTAAATACACCTATAGAAAATTTCCTTGTCCATACAAACCAGGGGCGCTATTCCCGTTATTTTTAAGGAAGATTCCTTACGTTTTACCATAGGGTTAAATCCTATGGTAAAACGGTATTTAAAAAGGTACCTACCTCATTAGATAGTAATGGCCTTGTTTTGTCTGTAGTCCTAAAAGTGACATTTGAATTTGTGCTGACTTGATATGAATTGTCAAAATTTCAACATCTATACAATGTTTAATAATGTTTACTAGCTAATTATGTTTAAAGTGAATAATAACGTAATTGATAACATACTTAATATTGAGTTTTTCTCTTGTTAAAACGACGCAAATATTAAGTTTTTCTCTTGTTAAAACGACGCAAATATTAAGTTTTTCTCTTGTTAAAACGACGCAAATATTAAGTTTTTCTCTTGTTAAAACTACGCAAATATTAAGTTTTTCTCTTGTTAAAACGATGCAAATATTAAGTTTTTCTCTTGTTAAAACGACGCAAATATTGACATTTTTGATGAATGTCGCTCGCTGAATTCAGCTGACAGCTGTCATTCGACAGAACCGGAACCGCGGTTGTAAGAAGGCTTTAACTCTAAGGAAAAGTTAAGGAATCTTCCTTAAAAAGAACGGGAATAGCTCCCCTGAATATAAAATCAAATTTCAAATATAGAATAAAAATAATTCTCTGGTAAAATATATTATATTCTAGGCAAGTACTTTATCGCTTGTACGGATATAAAGATATTATTTTTAACATTTTTTTTGTTTTGTTCTACCAGACATTTTTTTTCTGTACTAGCTGATGTATACCTGGCCTTGCTTGGAATTATTAATTTATTTTTAAATAAAGTTATGAAGTTGTGAATTCTCGCTTGTCGTTTAGGTGCCATAATTGATTTGACAGCTCTAAACAAAGAAACAAAGAAACATTCATTTGAAAATTTTAATTCATTCCAAATATTTGTTTTTTCAAAACGTATTTAAATAATAAAGTTCTTGTAGGTACCTACTTGTGTTTTCCATCTTGAAAATATACTACCCAAACATACCTTCTTCTTTTGAATATTATGTAATCTGTAATACGACATGGCGGGTTCAATGTTTTTCATACTAATTTAAAAAAGTTATAGCAACAGTTTTACATATTGGATTTCTATCAAACTACTTTGAAATGAATTCTGTTTTTTTTGCTTCTGCAGAAAATAATCAATTTTCATCTTGGCAAGTCAACTTACCTATACATCTCGTGATTTTTCATGGCAATTGCATAAGGCATAATTTTTTTGTTGATGCGTAAAATTATTTTTTCCGTGATTGTAACGAATAACCCAAAAGATTAATAAATCAGTTTGTAAGTAAATAAATGTTTTATGTGAAATTTACTTAAATTATTTTAAAATACGATTATGTCAATTTCATGTTAATTTAAGTCTCATTTAACATTTGAAACAAACTTTTCAGTTGATTTTTAACGACACGCTTAACAAATTTTCTTATGAGATTGCTGAACAAGAGCCCAACAGTTCGCGGAGCCGGTGGGACTATGGCAACCCATATTTGATTTTGATGCTGTGAGGCTGAAGGGGTTGGGTGAGGAAGAAGATAGGAAGAGGAAAGTTGGGAAATACCTACCAGGCTGTTCAAGCCTGAAAGCAACTAAACTTTTTTTTTTCCAGCATCGTTTCTTTTTTGTATTAGTTATTTTAATTGTGTTTAATTTATAAAACTACAATAAAATTAATTGAAAGAAAAAAAAAACTGAAGGACCAATTTAAATCAAATTTAATAATGTTTTTTTATTAAGTCTTCCAAGAATCTCGGTTTTTTTTTATTATTGTGACATCAGTGGCGTGCATTGGTCTGTGACTAATGGCAGGCTGTGTGCAGCTTTTTAATATTTGAAAATGGCGTTATTATCATCTTCTGGTGTGGTCAACTGAATAAATGAGCGTGCAAGTTTCTTATCAAATTCGTGGAAAAATACATTTTAATCAAAAATTTATCGTGTTTCTTTACTTTTCAAATATTGTTCGTTTTTTAAGGTAGGCACAGCTTTTCACCGTTTATAAACTGCACGCCACTGTGTGACAGATGTTTCAACGTTCAAAGCGTTCAAGGACAGTTTTAAAATGGCTTTGAATGCCAAAACAGCTGTCACAACAATAAAAAAAACTAAAATACTTGCAGAACTTAATAATAACATTTTTTTGTTCATAAACAATATAATTCTATTGTTGTCTCCCTCTAGCATTTTGTTCTCTTTTCTCTCTCTTTTGTATTCTCTCTATTTCACTCTATTGTATTCTGTAACTATATATAACCGATAACTCTGTATTATTCTTTAGTTATTATATTTGCCCTGTCGAAGTTTGAGCTAAGCGAAACCGGTTTGGCGAAAAATAAACTATATTCCTGTTTTATAACAAAGCTTTCATTTTATTTAATTAATAAATTTGATTTATTTTAAATTAAACATGTCAATATGGTATTTCACCAGGGCGACACTGACACTATCTACGTAAAATTTTGTATGCGACTATGTTGGTTTTATTGATTTCTGATATTATTATACTTAAACAATTATTTATTTAATTAATTATTAAACAACTAGATAACAATAGTAATAAATATTCATTCTGTAAATACGAGTATTATATTTTGTAATTGTATTTACAAAATAAATCATTTGAACTAAAGCCAAATTGACGCAATATGATTCTATTTGAAACTCGTCAATATTTATCATTTCATTTTCTGGCTTTAGTAATCTCCAGTTAGCAATCCACGGAGGCGATGTTTATTTATGTTTTGTGTTCCCGGGGCTTAGAAAATCTCAAACACATACATAGATACTTATAATATAAACAATTATAATTTTTTTTATGTTCTGTTTACTCGATTTTATAAATAGCTAAGCAATATTTACTTAAAATAACTAACCTCAGCTATTCATATATAACATTCAATTGGTTTTCCTCTCCGAAGCATTCTTTAAATCTTTGATCAAATCACTAACTAACCATCACGCCGTTTCCCCGCAGGGGTAGGCAGAAAGGACGGACCGCCAAACAACTCGATCTTGGCATACACTTCCTGCTTCATTCACATTTTTTTTATATGAATACCCCACAAGAGTCCCAACTGCTCCCAACCGTCTGGAGTCAGTGAGACTATGGCATTCCCAATTGGGGAATGTTGTGAGGCTGAAGGTATTGGGGAGGGGAAGGAGAAGGGGAAGAGGGAGGTGGGGAAATACCTGGCTTTTCAGATCTGGTCACTAAACACGGCTAAAAGCCATTTCAATCATCGTTTCAATTCTGAATGGTGGTCTTTCACCAGGGCGATACTGAGAGTATCTTCCACTCTGGAACTTCATACAAGGTCTCATGCATTCTCTTCTATTATTCCGACTTCTGACATGGCAAGACTCAAGTATTTGATTCACTGCCATGTCTCCATGGACGTCCCTAGCTTCTTCTTTCATTCACACTCGCGTCATGTATTCTCCTTATACTCCTTTCTTCGTCCATTCGCTCTACATGCCCAAGCCATCTAAGCGTCTCTTACGCATTACGCTTACATCAATCACCCTTACATTCTTTACGAATATCAACATTTCTCACATGGTTTTAAACACATCCGCCTCAGAGATCTAATTTCTACATCATTCAGTGTACTTTCATCCTTCCTCTGCCAGTTCCGTAATAATTAAATTAAACTTCCAATATATAACTGTGGAAAAATTGACTGTGGATATCTGTTTATTGTTATAGTCGTACATATATATCTTACCATGGCTTATTGATTGAATATATATTTTTTGATACCACACAAGAGTCCCAGTTGCTTCCAACCGTCTGGAGTAGTCTCTCTGGCTCCAGACAGTTAGGAGCAGTTGGGAATCTTGTGCGAAACTCGTATAAAAAGAAGTACGTATATGTATTATCAGAGCAAAGCAACTAGACAAGCTAAATGTACCTAAGTGGAATACTAATTTTGGACAAAGAAGCTCTGAATTTTTAGCACTAAAATTATACAACAAACTCCTACTTAGTATTAAACAAAGTAATTCAATCGATAATTGCATTAAGTCCAGCAAAACTTGGCTTAAGGAATTAACAGAAGAAGAACTGACCAGTATTCTTAAATCAACATCACAGAAATTACTGGAAATACCCTACCCAAACCTTGAAGTTGAAATATAGAAGTCGCTGAAACCCCTTTATTCGAAACCTAGTTCGCCTCAGCTCAGGATCTCCTAGTGAGGAGGACTATGTAAAAAATTATTTAATATATAGCTATTTTTTATACTTATACCTTAAAATCTCAAAATTATATAGAAATTAATACATAAATCAAAATAAGCGAAAACAGTTTGCGTTAAAATATAATAAATT
Organism: Halesus radiatus; assembly: GCA_022606495.2. Classification (NCBI taxonomy): domain Eukaryota; kingdom Metazoa; phylum Arthropoda; class Insecta; order Trichoptera; family Limnephilidae; genus Halesus; species Halesus radiatus. Next base: position 44,691 of record JAHDVE020007329.1, on the reverse strand, counting down.
CGTGGTTTATAACAAAGTGACTGTTTTATTTAATGATATATATTACTCGTAGTTTACATGCTGTCCAAGTAAAGCCAGATTTATGCCTAACGCTTTACGAAACTTATACATTGAAGTTTATTGTTGTTTTCCTTTAAAATACGAACGAAATTTCTAACACGTCTTATGCCGGGCCACATATAAAAAAACGTATTATATTTATTCATCGTTAGTGGGACACTAGTGGCGTGCATTGCTCTATGACCAACGGGAGGTTGTGAGTAGTTTTCCAAATTTGGGTATGAATTGTACATTGAATTTTTATAGTAACCTTTTTATTATCATATTCCGCTCATTGTTATGGGCAACTTGATAAATGAGCGTACAAGTTCCTTACCAAATTCATGGAAAAACTACGTTTCAATCAGAAATTTGTTAAATTTTATTTTTGTGGTTCTATTTTCTTGGAGCAGGCACAGCATTTCAGCCTTTATGGAGTGCACGCCACTACTATTGTCAAATGCGCATATAAAATAAGTAAATCGAAAAATAATCATTTTACCGCGATATGTTTGTTCAAATAGCCGGAAAATTTTTAAAGATGGCTCGCATTGTGTTCTATGATTCTTCCGTTGTACTTTCTCTTTCGTCGTGCTAGTATAGTGATAATCTTCTCGAAGAAAGTGTTCTCATAACAGCAAAAGATCTCACATAAAATATATTAATACATAATTAAATCAATTAGGCGTATTATTTTCTAAAGCGGTGACAAAGAACAGTATTAGAGAACCACGTTTTCAACGAAAAGTTTTAAATCAATTATGCACATAGCCATTTTTTATCAATTTATTACTACTACGAATAACTAGTTTTCCTACCGAAAATGATGGCCGAAATTCATCAATATTTTTTCTACATCATTCCTATTGTACAGTATTCCTATTGCCTGTACTCAAAAATGGCCCTAAACATTACTTCGCAATTTTTTAAATCACGCAAATACCACAAATATAAAATCTGTAAATTCTTTACGGGTAGTTAAGAAAATAAAAGCAAATCATCAATTTACATGGATATAACAATAAAAACAATCATGCCAATTATAAATTTTCCACTGCCGTTGATAAATACTGGCAGTAAAGTGTGATAATATACAGTTTTAATTCGGTTAACTTAACAATCAGTCGGGAGAGGGGAGGGTGGACGGGAATATAGGAGTGGGATAAATGTATTTTCAAACTGTAATCTTTAAATCATATGAAATACATCCCAAAATGTTGTTAAATGGGTTCAGTTTGAAAAACAGTGAAAGCAATTTTTATCATTTTACCTAAAATTCCATTTCTTATTTCATATAGAATTTAAAAGATTGTTTGAGGATTACTGTCTTTTGAAAGATTGCAAATTTTCCTAACTCTACAGATAAATCTTTCGTAGTATTTCTTGTGTTAGCAACAACCAATTAAGGGGATACAATTCGGGAAATTCCTGCTCACGCAGATGGCGATAAGTTTGGAATTACCAATGAAGATCAATATTTTTGTTTTATTTTTTTGAAATTCGCACCCAAATATTACTAAAGAACTTAAATGCCACATTATACAATAAAACCACTCTACACAACCAGCTAAAACAACAGCAATAAAGTCATATTTTTCAATCTTACCACTCTAGCTCACAAAAAAGTCTCGAGCCGCCACTGCTCGTATGTATCGCCATATTAGTCATTCGGTTAACACCTTAGAGTAACAATATATATTACTCTAAGGTTAACACAATCCGTACCCTATTTCAAGGTCAGCTCCAATGCGTATTTGAGAAATGCAGCAGAGGTGACCTACGTTTCTCAAATAATAAACCTTCGAGTTAAATGCTATTTTGTATAGTTCCTGAGTCGTAAAGTTGGTAATGATCGTTTGAACACATTTGAGAAAATTCGACATGGATAATAAACAAACCATTCCGCCCATAGATTTTAAACTGATAAATACTGAAGCCGCACTGAGTAAATGAATGCATCGTAAGCCAGAATTCTATCGACAAATCAACAGTTTTATTTCATATTGGACAATAAAAATGTATGAAAAAAACAATATTACTTTCTTTTTGACAGTAGTATTAATCAACACATGATAGAAATGACGTTGCAAGCTGAAAACACATTCTAGATATAAATTCTGTATACCTGTAAAGCTTTCTTTGAGGTCAGCAGATTTGAATGCTGCTAACCGATTAGTTGGACCCTCTCGGTCAAATAAACCCGTGTACTATGATCGCGCTTTTCGTATACTCGTATACGGCCCGGTCATCCGGAATAAGCTTCCCCCAAGTATTGCTAAGATCCAGAATTTACCAGAGTTCAAACGGGTATTAAAAACAAAATTATTCGAAAAATCCTACCCAATACAAAACATAACTTCATGTACGTAGAAATCGAATTTTAGGCATTGTTTTTCATTTATTCTCCATAGCTTATTTAGTTTCGGTTTTCTCATTCTTTTTTTTTTCAATGCCCTTAGTATCCAGTGAAAAACCATGTAAATGATGTCACATAATATTATCTTGCTCTGTTGTTATTTGTACCTACTTTATATTTGATTATTTACATCCTTACCTTCTAAATTGTTATATTATAATATTTAAAATGTTCTTTTAAGTGAGTCTGCTACTTGTGAATATTTTAAATTGTGGTTTTAATTTTGCATCCATGTAATATATATATGTTATTTTCTAATTAAATTAGGTTAGGTTATTTTGTGTAGATTTTCTTACTCTTTTGATATTTGTATATAGTATTCTAAATTGTGCATGTAAGTGAGTCTGCTGCTCATGAAAATTTTATTTTGAATATAAATACTATAATAGCAGATATACTATGTAATATATCTGTTATTTTACAATTATATAAGGTTAGGTTAGTTAGTGTAAAGCGCACTTGAGGTGAACCTTCACAAAACTGCGCTGTAGAAATTAACTATTAATATTAATATACCTATTTCATTACGTAAGAGGGCCTTCTTGGGAGTTTTTGCTGTGCAATATACAAACAAATTTTCTGCTTTATAGCTAGTTATGATTCTCTGCGATCTACCCAGATGGATAAACCGTTGAAAGAAGTTCATTCGGGAATATTTATAGAACTTCATAGCTAGATCTGATTCATTACGCGAATGACATTCATAAAAAGTGTTTACAATTATTTTTGAGGCGATTATTCAAAGTTTAAAGTAATCTTAAGGATATCCTTTTAAATGTATTCAATTGCCAAGGTGGTGAAAAGGAGTGTCGGTTGGAAATTTTAGAAAACGCTATCTACGCCTAATTAAATCGAACTAAAATATTCCGAAGATTTAGGTACACAACCTTGTTTGAACGAGATTAGTACTATCCAAAGCACCATTGAGGGGAATATATTAAAAATTCCACTGGGACAACACCAACGCCATTGGCAAAAAGATGAACCGACCTAAATATAAATGAGCAAGCCTTCAGCTAGTGGAGGGTTTTGTTGGTGTACCTTATTTCATTTGAGACCAATATTTAAGTAAGATAAAAGGGCAAGGGAAGACACTACCGTAGAGGGAGTAGTTTTGTCCTCAAAAGAGGAAAAAAAACTACTGAAGTTACAGATACAGAAATCATCGGAAGGAGGGATCCAGGTGGGAGACTTAGACCCAATGTTAAGTAAACTAAGGTCAAAGAAGACGCGCCTTGTAATATTCATGGTCTCCTGGTATTATACTTCGTAATTATTATGCAAATAGCTTTAATGACGCTGCCAAGAACTAGTAATAGTTTACAATGATGACGTTAGGAAACCAATTTATTACAAATACACTTTAAAATTATTTTATTACCTATTTATCACCTCTGAGCTCTCGGTCATTCTAATTTCTAAAGCAATGTGGAGCCTTTGGTATACATTTTATAGTTTTGAGTATTGTACACATGTTCCTTTTTTTTAAATCAGGACTGTAAGGAAAACTCTCTCGAAAAAAGAAACTATTTTTCGTTTTTAGCGAAAAAATTCTTCATAATTATATAATCGAAAATACACTTTGTATATACCACTTTACTTAAAATATATAAATATTTCTATGTTTCGATAGCAATGCTATCATCTTCAGGAATAAATGAATACTAAAGATGATAGCATTGCTATCGAAACATGTAGAAATATTTATATATTTTAATTAAAGTGGTATATACAAAGTGTATTTTCAATTATATAATTAATAATGATGCCACATCGTTATCAATCATTTGAAGAAATTATAAATTCTTCATACTTCTTTATTTATATATCGTATTGTAAAATTTTTGTGTACTGTGCTAGAGAACATTTCTCCCTCTTCCTGTGTCAACTGTGGTTAGAGGTGCATAAATATGGAGATAAGCTTCTCTACCCAGTGAGCGGGCTGCCTATTGCTACTGTAGGGCTTTTATTTATTTTTATTTCAAAGAATTGTAAACTGTGTTTTATGTGCTAGCGACACTTGCTGAGAGTAATCTCGTATTTAAGCCCGCTCACTAAGGTAATGGAGGGTATAAGATGGAATTTGGGCTGAGGCGGAGGGGGATTTCTTTATTTATTAAACAGGTACTATAAAGAACAAACTTGTCAAAAGTCAACAGTATTGCGCTTACGTCCACTTAAAAAACTGTACTACGTAATAATAGGGCTGAATCGGAAAAAGGGGGGTATTTGTAGGTAACTAGTGTGACTAAATTTCAAAATTGGTGATGACTACGACCAACACACCCTAGCCCACACCTATGACAAGTTTGCATTGTCATTTAGATACAATTACACTTAAAAATCGTTCATCAGTTGTGTTACTCATTTCGAATCTTATTCACGTACATTCCAGTCAGTACTCAGTACTGGCTCATTACAATGGGTAAACCTGTTAACGGTAAATGCATCATTTGGAGGAATTCAACCACCGACCACTGACAATGTGTTATGATTTGCGGTCAATTCAATGCCCATTGTTGTAGATACGTGTGTTACTCATTTTACTAGATTTTTTTTATGATTAAATGTGGAAATCGATGATTAGATTCGTAAAAATATGGGTCACTGATGACAGTTTTTTTTTCTATTATTCACTTAATCAGAATACCTCATAATACCAGTCGAAAACCCGTCAGCAAAGATTTGTTTTTATAGCTATCATTGGATTTCCTTCGAGGATGTCCATGGCAACCGGTTTAAAATGTGGGGAAAGGGGAGGGGGAAATTTATTCAATGGGGGGTGGAACGTTGGAGAGGGTTTATTTTTTAAATCCACATAATTTATGTATTATTACGTAACACGACAAACGTAATGTTTTTAAAGAGAAAAAATATTAAAAAATTATTTAAAAATTACTTTGTATTTATCACTTTATTAATATGCACATATCAACATGTTTCGAAAGCGATGCTTTCCTCATCAGGAATATATGGAATACTATATATTCCTTATTATACTAGTATTCTATATATTCCCGATAAATAAAGCATAGCTTTCGAAACATGTTGATGTGTGCATATTAATAAAGTGGTGATTTTAATTAATTTATTAATAATGAATCCACTAAATAAATAACAATCTTTTGAAGAAATTAGGTTTTTTTTTTTTTTTAATTTACTTCATTTATCGAATCAAATCAGAAATACGACTTTTACTGACCGTCCTACATATGTTTTATAAAGTACTAGCTGATGTGTACCCGGCCTAGCTCAGGATTTTTTTGTTTTTGGAATTAAGTAATAAAGTTTGTGATTTCTTGCTTGTCGTTTGGGTGCCATAATTTATTTGACAGTGAAAGTAAACAACACAAAAACAAAGAAACATTAATTTCAAAATTTTATTTCATTCCAAACATTTATTTTTTTCTAAATATATCTAAATGAGAAAAATTCTTAAGTAGGTACCTACTTGTGTTTTCCATTTTGAAAATATTTTACCCAAACAAACATTTTTCTTTTGAAGATGTAATCTCTAGCTAACCAGAGTGGTATATCTATGGGCTAACCTCAATACAACACGGCGCATTCAATGTTGTAAAACTCATTTTAAAACGTTATAGCATACTCGTACAACACTTTTACATATTGGATTTCATTCAAACTGCTCTCTAAACCTTCCCGGCACTAATAAGAACAAACTGTGTTCAGAGAAACCGGTCCAGTAATTTTAACATTACATGAAATATGCAAAAACTATTGAATCTGTACAGAACAACATTCCTAAGACTATCTTTCAAATGTGGATTAAATACCCCACTCCAATCTCACGAGGAACGATTTCAATACTTTAATTTTATTACCTTGGAAAAAAGAAGACAGTCTAATTACAAAATTATTCACCACAAGTTCGAAACCACTCATTGTCTAAGTAGTATTGATATAAAAGTTTCCCATGAAAGGATTCACAAAACATTTTATCTTGAACTATTTAATAATAATTAATTTGTGTTGTTTCACAATTAATTAATTTAAAAATAATATGTGGTATATTTGCGCACGTTCCAGAGTGGAAGGTACGTATCTCAGTATCGCCCTGGTGAAAGACCACCATTCAGAATTGAAACGTTGCTTGAAATGGCTTTTAGCCGTGTTTGGTGACTAGATCTGAATAGCCAGGTATTTTCCCCACCTTCCTCTTCCCCTTCTCCTTCCCCTCCGCAATACCTTCAGCCTCACAACATTCCCCCATTGGGAATGCCATAGTCTCACAGGCTCCAGACGGTTGGGAGCAGTTGGGACTCTTGTGCGGTATTCATATAAAAAAAAATTATAAAAACTATTTCAATCCAATCTCTCGAATTTGTAGAATGTGCAATGATATATAGAATGTAACGAAATAGACATATTTATAAACATGCTCGCATATAAAAAAAAAAACAAATCAGTCATCTTCTATCACCTTATGGAAAATAATGGTGTTCTTTGAAAAACTTAAATTTGCTTTTTTTTCTACTCTTTCTATATCTTATATTATGTTTTATACCTTATAGTGTTATCAGAAATGAAAATAAATTCTTCTCTTTATTATATTATGCTTCACGTTCTATTTCCCTCATTGATTTTAATTATTTAGAATCTCTATCTATCAAACCAAAAATAATGGATCCTGTGAACATTTTTAACTGGATTCCTTAACAAATTAATTAAAAATGACTTTATAATCACAACTTTATTCATATATACATATCAACATGTTTCATTCATTCATTCATTGCCGGCAACCCGGGCGTTTACTGGCATAAAATTTAAACATTTACATATACTTTACCCATCTCACTAGTCGATGTCTGTTCTGAGACGGGTAACAAAATAAATGTATAGATGTATAAATGAAAGAAAATGCTTAAAAATACATAAGGAAAAGTGTAAAACATATAAAGTAAATTTTAAATACAAAGTTTAAAATGTGTAAATGTAAAGCTACAAAATATAAATAAAAAAAAACTTAAAAAGGATATTTCAAAAGTGCACAATAAAAATGTGTAAATTAAAAAAACATATATATCAGAAATATCAGACTAAGGAGAGTTTGCAAGTAATTTTTTGATGCAATTCCTTGGACTGTTCATTGGCCATGTGTTGAAATTTTTATAAAACCATTTTAGGTTGTTTTGCGTTATATGGTGAGAGGTTTCTATTAGGAAGATGTTGAATATGAGAGGTGCGAGGTAGAATTCGTGTTTCTTGGTAAAAGTGGATTTAATATTGGATACGTGAAAATGATTGTGAGATTTAGCTCTTGTGTTTTGTGAGTGAGATATGTAGGAAGGTGATGATTTTATTCAGTTATTGTAGATAATTTTTTTAAATAAATAACTTTGTTATATCAAGAATACTATTTGTAATTAATAGGTTTTCTGTAGGATGTCGATATGGTTTTTTGAACATGATTCGAATTATTGTTTTGCGAGATGTGTTCAGCGCCTTAATATATGTGTCTGCTCCACCCCATGCTGATATTCCATAAGTTCGAATGCTTTGACAAAGGGGAAAGTAAACATTTTTAAATCGGTTTAGTGACATGATGTTTCTTATTGTTTTAAAAATATAAGATAGTTTCCGGATTCTCTTTGCAAGTAGGTTAAAATGGAGTTCCGGAAGCGAAGCTTTCCTCATCAGGAATATATAGAATACTAAAAAATAATAATGTCAAGTATAGACAAATGATAACATAGAACACAATAATGTAAGAATAGACAAATTATAAACACACATTAATTAAAGTAGGTTAGTAATTAATCATAAATCTTAATGAAAAAATATTATTAAACACTGAATAACAAATTTATATTAGAAATTAAAGATGTAATTATTTTGTTATTAATATTAATATGAAAATAAACTCAAAAGAGAGCTATTTATATATATATTTTTTAATAGAGATTCTTTAACGCTTACACATTTCCCAATATTAAATTTATAAGTATAAGAATATTAATAATCTGTAAATGTTCCAAAACAATAAGAAAAAAGCAGAACATCCATTTGTCTGCTGCAGCAAAACCTCTCTAACGATGAGCACTTGTGTCATAAAATTTCCACAGCTTTTCCTATCTTAAATGTCAAGGTCATCGCTATTACGTACAGCACGCAACCTCATTTCAATAGTGAGCTTTGGAACATTAAATTACCTGTCTAAAAATATTGCAAGACGTCATAAAATTGCTTCTCGTGCAGGGCATGAGTAGTTTAACATAATTCACCTTGCACTGCACCAGTGGTGCACTGCTTAGTAATTGATTGCAATCAATAGTTACAAGGTTCCGTTCCCTCCGCTTATTAATTGAAGCAATGTGTCAAATGATCTGTTCGAGTGACAGCGAAATATGGGCGAACGGAGTGAAATATACGGAAAAGGGGATGGGAAGGAAGTAGGCCAGCGGAGGCAAACACTTTGACGTATGTTAAACGGTTTCCGCGTAAACAGTCTTAGTCAATGTTGATTCAATCGGCTGATTGATTGAACTTTTAATATCAAAGGTGATTTGTATTGTGCTGCTGCGTCCGTGGAATTTTTTTTTATGGCAGTTTACCTAATTTTAATAATGTCAACTTTTGGATGAAAAGTTAAAATGATTTATATTGCTGCTATGTATGCCCTGCACAGGTAGGCAGTGAGGACGGACCGCCAAACAACTCGATCTTGCCATACGCTTCTCGCTTCATTCACATTCATACATTCTCTTCTGTTATTCCGACTTCTGACATGGCCGGACTCAAGTATTTGATTCACTTAATCGTGCCATGTCTTCCTCGGACGTCCGCGGCTTCTTCTTCCATTCACATTCGCGTCATATATTCTCCTTACACTCCTTTCTTCGTTCATTCGCTCTACATGCCCGAACCATGCTTAAGCGTCCCTTTTTTAATCTTACGCATTACGGTTACATCAGCCTCGCATTCTTTACGAATCTCAATATTTTTCACACGATCATACATGGTTTTACCACACATTCATTCGTCTCAGATCTCATTTGTACAGCATTCAGTCTACTTTCAACCCTCCTCTGCCGGTTCCAGGCCTCACTCCCATACACCAGGGTTGGTATCAGCACTCCATTGTGGACTGAAACCTACCTAAATAATAATGCTTTAAGGTATTAAATACAAGTTTTCAGTAGGTTTGTGTGATAAAAAACAAACATTGTCGAGCACCTGTCTATTAGCATAATTCTCGAGTAAGATAATCATTACATTAATACTCTTTTATAATACTTGTGGTTGTTCATTATAAAAATAAATAAATTCTATTTTAAAATACAGTGGCGTTATACTAAGTGAATTTAATTTATTTTCATTTATCCTATTTCACAGAAAATCTCTGAAATTTTAATGAATAACTTTCAAATATTTTGGAAGTCCGAGAATTTTTAATACAATGTAAAAAATGTCTCTTTCGTGTTGTAACCAGCTACCCATCATTCAAGTCACATGAGCATTTTTTTTAAAGATATTTATTATATATAATTAACAAGATTGTTGTTAATAGTACATTAATAATAGTACGTATGTAAGTACTAATTTATTTTTATTTTTTTTATTTATGTAATCCTTTTACTTTCTTTTTTTTAATGAATGCCTCCCTGATTGAGAAATTTTCGTGTTCAGAGGAGGAGTACTATTATGGTTTGTTATACATATGAACATAATATTCTAGTGTCTATTCACTAATTGAAACATTAAATTAATAACCAATACCTCTGCTATAAGTCGCCCCAAGGGGTTCGCTACGTTTGGTGACTTAGCTGGGATGCCCGTGTTCACGGGGTGAGGTTTGTCTAGGTCTCGACGGCGGATGCATCTGCCCACCAACTGCGTGGTGCAAAGGCCGTTTGAGGGATATCCCTTTACCTCTCCAGCAGAACTCTCTCGACCCATCGTTTTGAACTGCAGTGGAAGGAATGGATTAATACATCTGTAACTCTTGAACACACTGACCTCATATTTCTACCCACCCCTCCTGCCTTTTTCCTTCTACAAAATTCTTAAAAATTGGATAAATAACATCTCAGATGTACGAGTATTTACAATCTCTTATGAAAATGAGATACTTTCGCCGGCTGTGATATTAATAAGCATCCATCTAATTTAATGACCACCAGACCGTTAACATCATTCAAGTCAGATTAACATTAAATATCATTAATTAAATTTCAATTAATTATGATGAATAATTTTCCAACATTCAAAATGTAGAGGTTATTTCAATTTGTCGTAAAAATGGGCTACTTTTCCATGTTGTGGCAAAGTAACCATGTAATTTGGTAGCCATCAACATCATTCAAGTCAGGTAAACAATAAAAATCCTGTTTGTGTTCACGTAGACTTCCACCTTCTTTGGAAGGCTCATGTTATGTGGAGGCATTGTGTCATGCGTTATTATTGTACCTTGTGACTTGTAGTCAACATGTTTGTAGCCAGTGGCGGTACGTGGCATACCTCATTGAGAGTTCAATCGCATATTAAAAAAGATTTTTAAAATTCCCTCACCTGTAAATTCCATGTTGGTATTTCCTAATTATATAATTTTTACTTTAGTTTAAAGGAATCTCATTATATCATTGCATCAGAGATTAGTGACCAAGCCAAAAACACGATTCGGCGATTTATTCAATTTCAAAATTACAATTTGCTTAAGAAACTGATTTTTATATACGAAAACGTAACATCTTCAGTAATTAACATGTTTTGATAACAACTCTAAACTCGATATTCATGGTGTTAGCAAATCCCATAGTCGCTGCGCACCCGGACACCTAACAGATTCCTAACGTTTATACGCTTCCGCAATTTTCCTCTGAGCGCCATGAATATGAACTATTTCTTAGAACAGAAAGTACCATAAGTGCTGAATTCATATAGCACGTATGGTATTCATTTCGGACACGCTCTCGGGCAGTATTAATACGGGCGGGTGGAGTTTTTAGCACGGAATTTGAATAAATAGCGCGCTATTTGAAGTGTGTTAAATTATAATACAAGTTTATCTTATTATCATATATTTTTTTATGAGAGCTCACCGCACTAACGCACTTTAGAGAAAACCGCCACTGTGTAGCAGATGGGGTGACCATTATGGTGGTATCATAAATTAGACGATAGAATAAAGAACAAAGACTAGATTATTAATTATATCGTTGTGTGTCGATCTCGTCCCGTCTCCATGGATTTAAAAAACATACTTAGTCTATTTGTCTACTAAATTCATTTGATCTCAAGTCATCGTTTGAATTATATACTCGTATATATAAACATTATAGTCCAGTCATTAGAGACGTAAAGAGGCCTTTGCTTTGAAGTTGGGGTAAAAGATTTTAAATTTTATATTGTAAAGGTTGGATCCCTGAAAAAAAATCCAAGTTTTCGACCTTCACATTAGCCGCCATCTTGGATGAGCAACTGTTGAGCCGAAAGTTTGACTCAAAATTGTTCAAATGCACAAATAAGCTCTTCCCAACGAAGCTCTCGATCAAATTTACAATCATTTAAGGATATCGATTTTTGTGGATTAAGCTCCGCTCAACAGAGGACTAGTTATAAAAACTGAACAGGGTGAACAAATGTCAGTGAAATGTCAAACGTCATTATTGGTTCTATTTATCGTGATCTAAATATTGAATGACAAAGATTTATTTCGGTTTTCTAATGTCAAAACATGTATTTTGTATATTTTAAATAAAACTGAAGAGAACCTAACTTATTTTACATATCATACTCGTACGCTACATTTTGTTTTGTTTTTCATGAAAGAGAAACGTCAAATGTCAAATCTAGGTCTATGAAACTAGGCGGGCACTATTTTATAGCCTACGAAAGTGGGCGGGCACCTCCATAGACAATTTAGGATGTAAAATGCTTAGAAACAGGAGATCGGTACCTCAGATTGATCATTCGATAATTTGAGAAGATCGGCCGCAAGACTAACGAAAAAATAAGATAAAATTGCATTTCAAATTCGGGTGCAAATCAATGTAAACTCAACATTTTGACGTCACGGGCATCTAATTTAATAACCGAAGTAAAGCATATTATTTTCTATGTGTGTATTTATAAAATTTCCTAAAATATTTACATCTCTTCTTAGCACATTACACATTTATGAGTATAATTAAATCAGGTATTCAATTTACGCAAAGTATCAATATTCTAACTGTAAAGTATCTGGAAATTCTTGAAAGCTTGGGCACCACCATCGGTAGGACGAAACCAGAAGACCTTGAAAACAGTAGTACGTAATCGTACCGGAGTGAGATAATCAACAAGGTATTTGTTTGTAACATAATGCTACCATCGCCACAGATATCGTCGTGACACCATAAGATCAGTATTATCTATTATTTAACGGACTTAAAAACAATATTATAATTTTTTTTTTGCCTAGCTCAGGTTTTGTCAGGGGAAATATAATAACTAAATAATAATACAGAGTTACTATTTTACTGAATAATACACAAATATATCACAAACAATAGGTGACTTGTCTTATTTTTTGACAGTTAAATTTATATTTCATAGCTCATAATGGAAATGACGTTACAAAAACTATTGCGTTGAGTTCTACAAAATTCTGATAGAAAAAGCTATACAAATTCATGATGTCACCTTTCGAGAGATTTTAATGTATCAGAAAACTCGCTTATTGCTATTACAATAAATTGAAATATTTTTATTGTGGTTCTATAGAAAAACAGCTAGTGAATAGTGGAATTAAAAAATATTTATAATTTAATAATGTTATTATTTAGTTCTCTAAGCATTTTAGTTTTATTATTGTGACATCTGTTTCGGCGTCCAAGGACATTTTAAAATTGTGCTTAGGCCACATTGCGGCGATTTACTGTATGTTTTATTTATCCCCACCCAATTTTTATTTTTTATTTTTTTTTAAATTTTATTTAACCACTGATTAACTCATAAATAATTGTGATTACTTATTATTTTTTTGGAATAAAGTTATGAAGTTGTGAATTCCTGCTTGTCGTCTGGGAGCTATAATTGATTTGACAGCGAAAGTAATGCCTTGTGACTACAAAAAAACAAGGAAACGTTAATTTGAAATTTTTATTTCCTTCCAAACATTTATTTTTTCAAAATATATCTAAATGATAATGTTTTAAGTAGGTATAAATGATAATGTTTTAAGTAGGGTTAAAATATTCTACCCAAACAAACATTTTTCTTTTGAATATGTAATCTCTAGCTAACCAGAGTGGTATATCTATGGACTAACCTCAATACAACATGACGGGTTCAATGTTTTTTATACTAATTTTAAAACGTTATAGCAACAGTTTTACATATTGGATTTCACTCAAACCTACTCTCTAAACTTTCCCGGATATAATAAGAACAAACTGTGCTATTTTCAACGAAATCCGTGGAGTAATTAACAAGAAAATCGACGACACACAGACAAACATTCATTTTTTATATATAGATATCTACTCATTAAAAATGCATTTTCTAACTTCTTTGGTATTTTTCTCAATATAGCACTAATATATGCCTCCCAGAAAGAAAGTAAGTCCGAAACTTAATTTTATGAATTAGTGCTGTCTTTCTTGGAGCGGTCGATAATATTGTTATAACTTTGTAAATACTCGCATACATATTGGCTAATTAGCTACAATATTGTGCATACAATTTACTCAGAATAAACACATAATAATATTGCTTGATGCAACTTGCTGTTTACTGTAATGGTTTGTTAGTTCTGCACTAGGTGGTGCCAGGGTACTGCAGAGATCTGAAACCTTTTTTTGTAAATGTATCCTCTTCAATTAAAAAAATATGCCCCTAAAAATATTTAATATGCCTCTCAAAAATATTGATGTTATTCGTATAAACTGTAATATCTTAGTTTCGACTGTTTCACATAGATGGCACTGACGGCAAAATAGTACAGTAGCGATTTCTGAGAACCTCTCAAGGTCAGACAAACAGATTATTACCATTGAAATAGAACGAGCTTATTGGTTTTTTTTGTGTTTAATTCATAGAACTTTTTTTTTAAATTTAATATAAATCAAATATGATAATGTTTTTATTAGGTTCTGTGGGTATTTTTAGTTTTTATTGTTGTGACAGCTGTTTCGGCGTCCTTGAACGCCGTAATTATTAATAAATAACCAAGTGTTTGTTGTAATCAGAGTTTAATTTATAACAGACTTGTTTTCAAGTTAAAGATGGCGCTGCAACATACATATTTTATGCATATTAATTAGTGATTTCTTGCACTGTTGATAAGTTTTACTGTGGCGATATTTTACTGAACACAATGCTTTGTTTAGGTTTAGGCAACCTAAGCAGCTGCCTAGGGCGGCAATTTTTAGGGAGGCAACATTTCACCGAAAATCGGAGGATACTAGTTTCCATATTTTACATTAGCTTATACAAATTTTAAAATGTTAAACAATATGGCATAAAATATTAAGTAATTTGTTCGCAGTGTTTCAAATGGGGATAGCGCTAGCTCGCGTACGAACGCTTCCAGTAGGTCGATAGACTTGTTATCAATGGTGTACATCTCAGCAGTCATAATAAACATTTTATTTATTACCACCGAATCCGTACATTAAATACTGTATATACATTGAATCCGATATATTGCATGGAATAAATTACGATAAGGAATATAGACAACTTTCGTGCGAATTATGAGTTATAGGTTAGCCTTTTATTTTAGTGAGTTAATACGATTTTCTAATTAAAAATAATTGTATGGAGGGGTGCGACTTTTTTTTGCCTGGGGCGGTTTGCCACCTAAATACAGCCCTGGCTGGACACGGTGCCGGAAACCCTGTGTTGAATTCAAAAAAAATCTAAACAAGTTTTTAAAGTTGAAGTAATTAAGATGTTATAATATAATTTGTTAAAAATTTACACATAGATGTTGAAAATGGCAAAAGGTGAATGGCTTAAAAATGTCGCATGTAACGTAAAAACTGATTTTTTTTTGTTGGAAACCTGTCAACGGAAATTTGATGCATCCATTGACTATAGCGTAATTTTAAACACTGAATATTAACCATAAATAAATAAAAATCAGTGGCTCGCGTACCAAAGTTTTAAAATATCTGCCTGAGTGCAATGTGAGCATTACATCACCTGTATCTTGATAAGGTCAATTTATTTAGTCGAAGTCACCAAATGGTGCGCGGGAACTTAATACAAAAAGAATAATGACGCTCTTACACGATCCTTTTTTTCGTCCAGTTTTCATGTAGATTATCTGTTTCTATGAAATTTTCTGCAGAATTTTCCATAGAAAAAGACAACTCACGTGTAATCTGGATGAAAAAAGGTGTCGTGTATGAACGCCTTAAGGGCCGATATTTTAGTATACTCAAAAATGTCACCAGTCGGATTAGGTTATCAGGAAACCTAGCCGATAGCAACATAACGTGCGTAAATATCTTTCAAGCCGAGCTTAAAAATCTCAAAATGATAAATGTCTCTGGCTCTAAAACCTATCTACATCATAATGTATAAAAATGAATGTTTGAGTGTCTGTTTTTAAAATTAACATGAAAAACATTGAACCCGCCATATTGTATTAAGGTTAGCCTATAGGTATACCACTCTGGTTAGCCATAGATTACATATTTAAAAGAGGAAAGCTTATTTGGATATAATATTTAAAAAATGGAAAACACAAGTAGGTACCTATTTAAGAACTTTATTATTTGAATATATTTTGAAAAAATATATGCATCGAGTGATTTTTTTTTAAATTTATATTTTTATGTCATTATTTAGATATAGTAATAGTCATCACAAGGCATTAATTTCGCTGTCAAATCAATTATGACACCAAAAGGAGAAGCAAGAATTCATAACTTTATTCCATCTAGTATATTATAATATACGAGTAGGTATAGGAAGAATCAAACTCAAGGATAATTTTTTTAAATACTGTTCCTTTTTTAAAACAATTTTGTTGAAAATAAGCAATTGAAGTAAGGAGCAAATGCGTAGATACGTTTTGAAAAGTTGTTCTTTTTTTAAAACTAATTGGAATGTAACCAATTTTATTGAAATAGGTAGCAAATTAATACATTTTTAAATGCTGTTCTTTTTTTAATGCAATGTCGAAAGTAAGCAAGTGAAATAAGAAGCAAATACATACATTTTCAATGATGTTTTAAGAAACTTATATGAAATAGTGTAACGCGTCGAACTATCAGTCATCTCTGAATGTAACAAAAACTAGTTTTTCCTGGTCATGGCCGTTGACATGTTTTGATTGTGCAATAGTTAGATTGAAATTAGCGTGTCTCGAGATGATTAGAACGTATCCTCCTGGTTATTTTTTAATGATTTCCGATGACAATTTGCTGACTGGAGTGTTGATTTTTTTCCGCTTGCAAAAATTCCAACATTTTAAGAACTCATTACTTTATGTTGATTATATCTTCTACTGAGACTAATTCGGTTGGCGATCATACAAATTAAAAATTATAACATTTTCACATTTCCAGAGCTCACCGATTTGTTGATTCATACAATGCTTGCTATACGAGTACATAGATAAGATGTAGATATACAAATTCTGTACCTACCTTTTAGGTTACCCGCACCTACCTATGTATATGTTTAATAATATCTATTATTATTTTTTTAAATTATTAAATCTATTTTTGATCTTCAACAATCTTAACATCATGTCAATATAACAATTATACTCTAAAACAATACTAATTTACATTCATAAATACAAAAAATATAAATAACAACAACAACACATATTGGAAACAGTAAATCTCAGAGTCAAAAACATATCCAACAAGCAACCACAAATACAACATTTGGATAAAAAAGCTTCTTGTACTATGGTACTAAACTCTACAACAAAATCCCACTACCCTTCAAAAACAACATTTAATACATCGAAAACTCAAATAAAAAGCTGAATAATTTACATGGGAAGATCTGAAATAGAAAATATATTAACATCAAATACAGACTGACATATAAACCATTCAACAACACTTAAAACACCTCGTCCAGCAATTACAACAAATTGTACAGCAATTTCTACAAATTTAATTTAATTTTTGAATAACTTATTGAAGCTTATAAATCTCATTGTAATGTATTTTTAATCATTGAAGACAAACAACTCTCAAAATGAAACATGAAACCGAAAAGACACAGAAAAGAAAAATATATCGATAGCAACTGGGACACGAACACAGGCCTCATGGGACCATGCACTCGAGTCCCCGTTAATACCGTTATATTTTTCTTTTCTGTGTATTTTCGGTTTCATATTTCATTTTAAGAGTTGTTAATATTTTCTTCAATGACTAAAAATTTAATTTAATTTTATGCGAATGAAAATCCTCAACACGGGAAATCCCAACGAGGATATCATTATTTTTTTAATCTGTTATAAAAAAAAAGATAGTTAAACATTCATTATAAAAGCTAGTAACTACCTACATATTTAAAAAAAAAGAAGTTTTGTGGGTAATGGGTAAAATATTATATTCCTACAAAGATGTTTCAAAATAAACAAAAAATAAGGACAAATAGTTTCTGGGTTAAATAATAAATATATAAAAATTGCAGCCTGCTTACTAATACTAATAACTGCTAATTCTGTTTTAAAGAAATACAAATATTTCCAGGTTACGAATAACCTGACAATATTTGAATTCCTCCTACTTACAATCAAACAATATAAAATTCTTAGCTTACAGGGGAATCGAACCCATGACGCCTGGGTAGGAACCCGATGTATTTGTTCACTTAGCTACTAATCGGATGAACCTATATCTAAACTATTCTAAACCTATGTAAGTCGTACACGCAGACAACTCTGCCATCAAAATTGAACACAAAAGTATTCTGATGATGACTCGATGTTGAAAAGAGTTAGGAGCGAAGCGAATTTGACGGAAATTGTGCAAAGTGATTCTTGTTGAAATACCTGAAGAGTTTCAAGGTCCGCCACGATCTTTGATGCACAAGGTCTTGATGAACTCTTTCTTTGATCGTTCGAATTGGTCATGCTTCTCGTCGTTTATTCTGTACCTAGCGCAAAGCAAAAATCGCTTCAATTCGACGAAAGACTGTAAAAAGTAATTACTCTGTACGAAAAAAATATACACATTCTTTGAGCTCTACAAATTAATCTAATCAAATTCTACTCGACGGGTGTGGTTTGTCTGCACAAAACTGTAAATATAGCTGTCTCCAAATACGCTCAATCTCTTCTGGGGATGCCTTATAGGGGTGCTACTCTTCTGGTCTCTAGCACCCAGTGATAAAAGTGGGAACACTGAATGAGGTTGTTCTCTGTCTGGTCCTGGTCCTAGCGGGTCCAAGCAGGACCGGCTATCCCTGACTAGGTGGGTCCCAGGATTCCTCAGGCAGACTCCAGAAGCTTGGGGAGACAGCAAATGTGAAGGGTTACAAGGAAGGCGAAAGCAAGAGAAGTAAAACATTTGTTAGGCTCTTAGTAGGTAACTGACTCTCTGTACTAATTTAAATAATTTAATAATGTTATTATTAAGTTCTGCAAGTGTTTTTAGTTTTTTTTTATTATGACAGCTGTTTCGGATTTTAAGGCCATTTTAGAACTGCCAAGTTCGGCAGTTAAACGAAAATGACCTTAAACGCCGAAACAGCTGTCACAATAATAAAAAATAAAAATACTTGCAGAACTTAATAATAACGTTATTAAATTTGATTTATATTCTTTTTTTATTAAATGGAGTTCTACGAATTAAACATAAAAAAACAATTAATGAATTTAACAAAGATGTGTCATCTTAGAAATGCATAGAAACCTGTAAAAATATGAAAAACAAAACTATAAAACAAATGAATCGATTAAACTAGTGCGAATCTCGCACAAGGTTCCTTATCAAAGCTGAGTAACCGTTTCATAACAGTGGCATCAACATTAAAAAAAATAGAATGAACGTCTGTTACACAAACGCAATAAACCAAACCAGAAAATAAGTGTGTTTAAAACAATGTTGCTCTCTTGAAGAATTCGTTATTTTTCGTCGCGTTCTTTGCTTTGTAGCATGAGTAGCAAATATGAAGCCATTCAGAATTTCTATGTACATATTACAAATTTCCCTTGAAGGCTTGTTATTTTTTAAGATAATCTCTATTCAGAAGTCTAGTTGAAAGGATAATTATATAAAATTCTCTCGTAGAATATCCTAAAAAAAATAAATAAATAACACGTTTAATATATTACAGGTATGCAAAAATTCACGACGTTTCTTTATACGCTTTGCTCTATTCTAAATATGTCGTGTTTTATTAAATATTTTTTAAACGATCTCTTACGCCCTAAACATTTTTTTAATTAGCGCGCTCCCTCTCTCTTCCGTGTTAACATGTGTCCTTTTCAAACAACGTTCAGTTTCCGCTGGGTTTTAAGTGATACAGTTGGATTGAAACCCCGGACGAACAAAATTTTATTATTTTTTTAGCGATAGGTGGTTTTCGTGCATAATATATCACAGGAAACAGGTTATGTTGTCAAATATGACAAGCAAAGCCTACAAATATGTACAGTATTCGTAATTTTTTCACATGTTATAAAGGAAGATTGGTGTCCCCAACACCTGCACATTTTTACAAGTCGATATCCGGATGTATGGATACTAAAAGAGAACAACTTATTTGTTTCTATTAAACATAATCACGTGAGACATCATAATGCCTATATTAGATTTGACATAGGTATAAATATGAAGGGAATAGCGGCATACACTAATAAATTAGGCAAATACGTATGTAGAATAAAATAATTTGTTCACCTCTGCTTGAAAAAATAACCTCTAAATTACGACCTTCATTACATCATATACCAGTCATCTTGTACATAATATTATGTAGGTATTTATTTAAATTCTTAATTATACCTAATTTAGTAAATGAAGTCCGTTGAATATGCAGGGGAACACTCTACTTCCTATGACCCAAATTGGACTAACTATCGCATGTGAACTTATACCAGACACGTTATGTTATCAGCAAAGTTCTAAGGTTCTAGACTACAAGCATAGAGTATAGATTCTAATCCAACCCTTCGCCATTAAAGTGATATATTGTTTTGTTCTCGACTGGGAATGGAAAGCACGAAGTGAAAATGTCATCAATGACTTTATGGTGACTTTGCAGTCTTTGCACCACTAATCAAGCGTTGGTAATTAATGATACCTGTAAAAAATTTCCGCTGTTTCGACGTCGTCAGTTACGTGCACAGGGTTCTTATATACGGTGGACAGTAGGAAAAACAGCGAATTAATGAAAGTAAAAAAAAATGACCCCAGACAATTGCTAATCTACTGGCTGTAGTCGATATTGGGTGAAATAACCCAAGTCGCGTCAAATATCCAAACAACCGCTTCATTTATTCATTTTAAATACCGACTTGATGCATAAAATTTCCATGTTGTTCCAATAAATAAACACTGAAATATTTTGAAAGAAAGCCAACATGATACTATCATTATTTTGTTTGTAAAGTTGTTCTAATTAATAGATATACCAACAGATGGCACTGATACCTACAGCATAGTAGCATTACCGAAAAGCATTGCTTTCCAGGCACTAAAACAAACGAGTCGTCCCTTGACACGCATTGCGCACACATGAACATTTGAATGTATAGAATAGTCATTTTTTATGTTTTACTATCTCCTTTAAAAAAAACAAATAATGATATCCTAACTGGGATTTCCCGTGCTGGGGATCTCATTTACTAAATATTTAATTAAATTATAATAAATTGATGTGATTGCTGAAAAAATAAATAATTGTTAGGTGAGGTGTTTTAAGTGCAGTTGAGTGGTTTCGGTGTTAGTCTGTATTTGGTGTTAATATGTTTTCTATTTCAGATCTCCCTATGTAACGTATCCAGCGTTTTATATGATTTTTTAATTTATTATGGTTGTTGTGATTTTTTAAGGATAGTGGGATTTTGTTGTAGAGTTTAGTACCATAGTAAAGAAGTTTTTTTTGTCCAAATGTTGTGTTTGTGGATCCTTGTTGGATGTGTTTTTGACTCTGAGATCTAGTATTTCTAATATATGCGTTTGTTGTTATTTCTTGTTTTTTTTTTGTATTTAGGGATGTAAAGTAGTACTGTTTTAGAGTATAATTGTTTTATTGACGTACT
The DNA here is from genome assembly GCA_022606495.2 of Halesus radiatus. Taxonomy (NCBI): domain Eukaryota; kingdom Metazoa; phylum Arthropoda; class Insecta; order Trichoptera; family Limnephilidae; genus Halesus; species Halesus radiatus. The sequence continues at coordinate 23,044 of JAHDVE020007329.1, read as the reverse complement.
ATTAAGATTGTTGAAGATTTCGTCAGTACTTACGGAATTCTTACGGAATTTTACAGCCGTTCTCTTGAACTCAAGAACGAGTCGTGGAAACGACCCGTTCTCAAATGACAAATCGACCTCTTGGAATAACGAGGTTCCATCTGACACAGCAATTTTATGCGCTAATGTGCTCTAATGAGAAGGCTCATTACCGCATAACATTGCCATGCCAGATGGAACCTTGTTATTCCGGGGGGGGGGGTCGAAATGGGTATGGACGTCAAATGACGTCATGCACTATAGACTTATAAGTAAGGTAAAGATGAAAAATTGAACGAAAAAATCAAAAATATGCAAATGTTGGATTTTATGAAATAGTTCAAATTTATATTGTTTTTCATTTAATGATTTTTATGTTAGGAAATGCGTTATGAAATGAGTTTTGGCAAAGATAATTTCATTAAAATGAGTAATTCATCAAACTTTTAAATATAGTTTATTGACATAATTTTTTTTTTTTTCAAACACAGTTAACAGCATCTTTCAAAGTTTTCGAGAAGGAAATTATGCCTCAGTGAATAACTAAAATAAAATAACTTCTCTCAACATCTACTGATGTAGAAGGAGCATATTTAACTTTTAGCATTTTTTTTGTTTCTAAATTTCACGTTATTTTCAAAGTCACAAAAAAATGTTCAAAATTAAAAAATATATATATTTTTTAAACTGCCACTGAGTAAAATTTCTTTAGCACAACCGACCCGATTACTACAATGACTTTTGAACAAACCGACTCGAAACATATTTGTCAGAGCTACTGACTCTACTTAAGAAACATATGGTTGTGTATACAACAGAATAATTTGTTTTTATACATATTAAATGTTTATAATGGTCCTCTGGTTGGAAAACATCTTCTCTAACAAAAGGTCATCAGTACTCATTAAGGCCATCCACCGGCTAAAATTTTAACGAAATCACGCCCTCCTTATGCAGGTGGCGACAAGGTTGATAATCCCGCTGTACATGGGCCGCATGTTTCGATTTCGGCAAAAAAAACATCACCAAAATGCGTGTTTTATTCTATTCTGTAGAGCTCAGACATAATTATTAAAATGTTTTACGGTCATATTCTAAAAAACTTAATTTATCACAATGAACAATACGAAAATATGGGAAAAAGAGTTCATGAGTAGGAGATTTTGCGCTTTAAACATTTTTTTAATGTGTCATACTTTATTTTTTTCTAAGCTTATAAAAAAACATACCAAAAAAATGGACGGTTAAATGAAAGGCGAAAGTGTGATCTATTTGCAGTATTTAATTCAATTATCTATTATATTTCTAGGCCAACAAATTCTCAAACCGAAAACACACGATTTTGCATTACTTCCCATTGCATCGCCTCAATACAACATTTTATTTCTGTCATAAATACACTTGCATGCCAAAAAATGTATTTCCTCCATAACTCGAATAAGAATAGGTCACACTTCTTGTCTTAGTCATCTCGCCAGACTCCACATAGTCAGGTCGCTTTACTGTGATTGTGGGTCAGAGGACACTCTGGACCATATGAGTGTCCTATCAATGACCAAACTTTATGCATGAATTGGTAAAACTTAAAATTGATCTCCCTACCAGTATTCCCTGCCTTCTAAGTCTCAACTTCCCCAAATTAACAATTTATTAGCAAAATAAATATATTTATAAAAATGGCATTAAAATTTATGTCATTTGGGGATAAAAAACAGATAAATTTACTCTGTAACTTGTTTGCTTCAATTTTATTTGCAAAAATATTATATCCTGCTTAAAAGTAACTGATTTTATTAAAATCTAATTGATTAAACATGGCCAAGATCGCCCTTAATGAGTGAAAGCCATACAAGAACCAAAAAGCGCTGTATTTTTAAAAAGATCCCTTTAGTGTAACAAAGCGGCAGAAGAAGAGTCGGTCAGATTGTCAATTACACGTTTACTTTATTCCTAATTAGAAAAAATCCAAAAGATTCACTAACTTTTTGCGCGCAAAACGATAAAAAAGCAACAAAACAAACGCATATCATTTTTTGGGCTCTCTACTTATAACCAAGATGGAAAACAATTTTTTCAGATTTCTTGAAGGGTTTGCTGTAATTTGACTGTCATAATATAACTTATTTTAATTGACCAGCGCCCACCTTTCTTTCCAGTTTCCAGCCGCTATGATGTGGCTATCCCTAGCACTGGCGCTGGCCTGCTGCGCCCTGCTTCTCCCCGCGCCCGGTTGCGCGCAGAGGGAGGGCTACTGCCTGGCCTCGGATTACGACCCCTACCTCATGTTCTCCACCAAGTCCGCCTACGAGCTAGTGAAGGGGAGAGACAATAATCAGCACGTCATTCCATGTAAGTACCACAACGAATTGATAAGCAAATCTAACTTAACCTAACTAAAACATACCCTAATCACTAGATGTGAATTCAAAGACCTCATTTCAACCACTGACAAATGCGAGAAATAAAAATGTCGCGATGCTGATGTTTCATGTCCGGTGTGCCTAACTTCATTACTATTTGTTGGTCGAGTAGTAGCAAGCCGACTGCAAATACCGAACATTTCTATCATATATCCGAACATGGGTTATCTCTCTTCGCTTGAGTGATGAGATAACCCCTCAAAATTTACCCATCACTCGATTTTAACGATTTTGTTCACAGATAAATTTGCACCTTAAACAATAAAAATTGGTTTCACATTGGGCTCTACTGGGGAAAAATCTCAATATATAAAAATGATTTTTTGTCTGTATGTCCTCGATTTTATCAAAAATTACTTGACCGGTTTCGCTGAAAATAGCACAGATTATTCTTATTAGTGCCGGGAAGGTTTAGAGAGTAGTTTGAATGAAATCCAATATGTAAAATTGTTGTTTAAACGTTTTTTTTACATGAATACCGCACAAGAGTCTCAACTGCTCCCAACCGTCTGGAGCCAGTGAGACTATGGCATCCCCAATTGGGGAATGTTGCGAGGCTAAAGGTATATATAGGGGACGGGAAGGAGAAGGGGAAGAGGAAGGTGGGGAAATGACTGGCTATTCAGATCTGGTCACCAAACACGGCTAAAAGCCATTTCATGCAACGTTTCAATTCTGAATGGTGGTCTTTCACCAGGGCGATACTGAGAGTATCTTCCACTCTGGAACGTGCGCAAAGATATTATACATTATTTTTTATTTAATTAACTGTGAAACAGCACAAATTAATTAAATAAAATTTAGTTGCGCACGCTGGGATTTGAACCCGCGACCTTCCGATTCGTAGTCGAGAGCCTTACCCCTCGACCATCGAGGCCGTCTAAAAATTAGTATGAAAAATATTAAACCCTTCATGTCGTATTAAGGTTAGTCCATAGATATACCGCTCTGGTTAGCCACAAATTACATATACAAAAGAAGAAGGTTTGTTTGGGCAGAATATTTTCAAAATGGAAACACGTGTAAAACACCTACTAAAGAACTTTATTATTTTTTAAATATTTAAAAAAAAAATTTGGAATGTCTTTTTTTTCAGTTGAATGTTTCTTTGTGTCATTATTTAGAGAGTTTAATAGTCGTCACAAGGCATTACTTTCGCTGTCAAATCAATTGTGGTACCAAAGCAAGAATTCACAACTTCATGACCCGAGCAAGGCCGGGTACACATCAGCTAGTATATAAATATATAAGAAGGTATAGGAAGAATCAAACTCAGAGGTACATTTTTAAATATTGTTCCTTTTTTAAAACAATTTTGTTAAAATAAGCAATTGAAGTAAGGAGCAAATGCATAGATACGTTTTGAAAAGTTGTTCTTTTTTTAAAACTAAAGTGGAAGGTAAACAATTTTGTTGAAATAGGTAGCAAATGAGTACATTATTAAAGGCTGTTCTTTTTATAAACCAATGTCGAAAGTAAGCAAGTGAAATAAGAAGCAAATACATAGCAAATAAATAGAACAAGGCCAGGTACAAGACAATAAATACTACCTACTAATAAAAGTTTTTAAATAATATTAATCAAAATCGTTTTCGAATCCGTTTAACAAAATCAGAATTTTCCACCCATCAAACTTACAAAATTAGTACGTGGAAAGCACTGACGTCAGAATGAATAGGCTTGCTTAAAGTACCATTTCGACGGCTGGTGGCATAGGTCACGTGACACCCATTTTGGCACTCTAACAAAATGTTCCGTTTTTGTGAACAAGCCAAACCTTTTTACCTATTTGGTGTTTTACTTAAATTGGCGGCACGCCTAGCTCGCCCCTCGCCCCCCATTACTTTGGTTTATTTGGTTTGGATACCATAATATTGCCCTGGTAAATTACAACCATTCAAAATTGAATTCTTCAATCGTTTTTGCTTCCATTCAGTTTGCAGAGAGTATACTTTTGCATAAGAGTGTACTCGGAAGATATACTGACTCCGATCATTCGAATCTTATATTACTTCACTTATAAAATGGTTGCTTTTGTACGGATAGTTTTGAAAAAAAATATATATACGAGATCATTGCGAGCCAAATATTCTTCACCGATTTCTCCTTTGTCTTCGCAATGTAAACGTGGGAGAACAATTATTATTGCATAATAGTTTCTTCTTGAGAACATGCTTACAAAAGATAACCGTGCGATATGAGCTGTAGAATGTGAAGATGCTTGGAATTAAATGCCATGCCTTTATCAGGTGCATTCTGAGGATGGGTAATGATGGTGAAAGGCTCCTCTAAATGCCAAGGGTGCTAAATGCCAACAATACCAGAATATCGGATTAGGACAATTATGCCATGGAACTTCAAGGTCATACTCGATGATTTTTTTAAATTATTTTTATTTTAATATCGCTCTAGAGTTACTGTTAGTTGTTTGAAGCAAGTTAGACTAACATATTACGTCCAAGGGGGATCAAAATAATAATCTGGTCTCCTTCAACGGATGCAATCTTCCCAGCGTGCCTTCCATTGATATTCTTAGTGTAACTTTAAGTGACCAGTTCAGGCACGGGGGCTCCATCGAAGCCAGAAGCTCGGCGTGGTGTACAAGGTCCGCAGATACTTTAATAGCACACAGCTGCTGACCCTGTGCAAATCGCAAGTGCGCTGCACTGTTGAATTTGGTAGTCACATCTGGTCTGGAGCCCCAAAATACCTGAAAAAAACCTTTAACTCTGCATAAACGGGCCGTCCGTTTGATAGATTCCCCTATCTTAGCAAACGGATTGCAATCTTTAGAGCACAGGCGTCAGGTGGGAATGCTTTCCTTGTTCTTTCAGTATGTCCATAGAAGATGCTCTGAGGAACTAGCGTCATTGATCCCTTTGGCACCGATGTAATACGTCAAGCGCGCGTCCAACAGTACACGGTTGACATTTCGACCCCTTGGAATAACAAGGTTCCATCTGACACAGCAATGTCATGCGATAATGTGCTCTATAGAAGGTAACATTAAGACTCATTATTGCATAACATTGCTGTGTCAGATGGAACCTTGTTATTCTAAGGGGTCGATTTGTCACTTGAGAATGGGTCGTTTCTACGACTCGTTCTTGAGTTCAAGAGCCCGGCTGTGGAACAAGATATTGACCTCTGTGTTTCCCCCTTCTACAACAAAGAACCATTTTCACTCGTTCCTCTCCTAAAAATGACCCTCCACACAGCATCCTCCACACAGCATCCTCAAAGATGACATAGTTCCTGAGGGAAATAATTTTCGTCGGGGCCTCCTGCGTATAATTAAAAAAATGGGGAATAGGAAAGAAAGGGAAAATAAAGGTTGGGAGTTGGATCGTAGGTATCCGGCTATTTAGATCTAGTAGTCACCTACATCTAGACTCTAGACATAGGCAAAGTAACTTCAAGGAGAGATGGAATACGATTTTGAATGATAATCTCTCGCCAGAGCGAGAATGAGAGTTATGAGAATAGATAAAATCTTCACAGGTGTTAATATTTTATATAATTATTCTTGATTCGGTTTGAGATATTTCAAATCACCAGATTCGAATCTTTAAATACTTCCCAACCTTCCTCTAACTCTTCCCCTTCTCTTCCCCCTACCCCTCCCATACTTCCAACTCATATGTCAAATTAGTACAAGACGTCAAAAGTAAAAGAATCTATTAAAATCCCCTCCCAGTGAATAATACAGTCTAAACATACAAACACACGCAACGTCTAGTAATGTCCACACACAGAACAATGAGAAGTGCTAATTAAATTGTACTTACTCGTTTTCTTTCATTCTCAAGCACACTACGCCTTTAGACAAAAAAAAATTAATTACATCTCGTCATGGTTGTACTCGTACAATGAACAGTTTTTTTTAATTTTTTTTATTAATGTGATCATTATTTTGTTAGTAAAGTTGTACTAATGAATAGAAGTATCAACAGATGACGCTGATTGCTATATTTGCTAGCTGCATGTTTGTACCGAAAGGCATGGCCTTTCAGACACTTATTTATAGATACATTAATTTATATGTTACATTGTAAAACATATATTAAAATATTTTATTACATTCACGGTCCTCCTCACTAGGGATTTCTGTCCCGAGGCGGACTGTGGGTGGTTGTGTTGGAGTTACTGATGCTTATGTTGTCTCCATCATTTTTCTGATTTCCTCATCTTCATGTTTACTTAGCCATATTTTGATGTTGTTTTTGAACCTTTTGTATCTCCGTGGTATTTCTAATATCACTTGGAAAAGCATTATACAACTTTGTGGCACGGAATTTATTGTTCTTCTGGCCAAAAGACGCATTTAATATAATGAAATTTTTGTTATTGTAGTGTAAGAATGTTGGTCAGTAAGGTAATCAGGTTTTCCTTTAAAATTGGGTGGAGCATTTTTTAAACAGAATTTTATACAGTGGCGTGCACAGAGTTTTTAGCGAAAACAGCGAATTAATTAGATTTTCTTTCGATCATAATAATGCCTAATTTCATTATATGAGCCGATGTTGGTTGGGATTATCCAAGCCATATCAAATATTCAAATAATCACTTCATTTATTCATGGTTGAATTTTCATATTTTTCCGACTGCACAATCGCACGAAAGAAAGCAAAAAAAATGTGATCATTATTTTGTTAGTAAAGTTGTACTAATGAATCGAAGTATCAACAGATGACGCTGATTGCTATATTTGTAGCTGCATTTTTGTACCGAAAGGCATGGCCTTTCAGACACTAACACAAACGATTCGTCCATTGAATGAGCATCGCATACACGTGTACATATTTTGTGTCGAATGAAGACAAGATTTGAATATTATGTGTGCGTCATTTTGCATACTTAGTTTCTGCCTTTGACGCCTTTAGTAATGCGTTCGTTGCGGCGCGCGCGGGGGAAGCGTTTCTTAATTAATGAACGTGTTGTTGAAAGAGTAGACTGATTTCTTGAAACAAGTTGAGTATGCATTGTTTATGTGTCTATATGGAAGGCACACCCGAAGGTTTTATAATCCTGAAAACATTCAAGTTTAAAAAATATTGTTTTGATGGAATTTTATTTAACAATTTATTTTAATATAATTATAAAAATGTTTTATTATCTTCCCGTGCTGAGGATTTCATTTACAAAATATGAAATTAAATTATATTAGATTGATGCGAATGGTGAAAAAAAAATTATAATCGTAAGGTGATGCGTTTTAAGTGCAGTTGAGTGGTTTCGGTGTTAGTCTGTATTTGGTGTTAATATATTTCCCATTTCACATCTCCCTATGTAACGTGTCCAGCGTTTTATTTGATTTTTTAAGAAGAGTGGGACTTTGTTGTAGAGTTTATTACCATAGTTTATGAAAAGTTTTTTTGTCCAAATGTTGTGTTTGTGGTTCCTTGTTGGATGTGTTTTTGACTCTGAATATGTGTGATTGTTGTTATTTCTTGTTTTTTTTTTTTATGTATGCAAAGTAGTATTGTTTTATTCACACAATGTTAACTTTATTGAAGATTTCGTCAGTGCTAGTTCTTAGAGGGACTTTAAGTATAATGTTCATGATGGCTTTTTGTGTTACATAGTAGAAACCTACCGTATGTAAGTTTACCCGTAGTAATTGGGCATGAACTTGTTAGACACAATACAGGTAAACATCTACATGTCGTACGTCCTAGAATATAAATACAGCACTCGCTAATGGTGGACAAACTGGTGGAAATGATTGTCAAATATGAGCCAAATCAATAACAAGAGTTTTTTTACCATATCAAATATCTGGCATAACAACTGTGTCCCGTTTCTCTCAGGGGGTAAGTGAGATATATGGTATATCGTATTACCGGAGAGAGATTTACTAATCTCAATGCTGATAATAATATGTTTGTTTATTTTTTTCTTAGTCGAGTGTTCGAAAATGATAATTTTACAGTTCGAATGACATCTCCCCAATAGGGTATTTTTACAAACTATGGGTACCGTTAAAAATTTGTGGAAAATTTAAAGATAATTTTTCTGATTCTGATAATTACGTTTACAAACTATGGGTACCGTTAAAAATTTGTGGAAAATTTAAAGATAATGTTTCTGATTCTGATAATTACGTTTAAAAAAGGGATAATTTGATTTTTTTCACTCATAATAAGGAACTCCGGAGAAAAATATGATGCCTTTAAAATATATTTGACGGCCTCCATGGTCGAGGGGTAAGGCTCTCGACTACGAATCCGAAGGTCTCGGGTTCAAATCCCGGCGTGCTCAAGTAAATTTAATTTAATTAATTTGTGTTGTTTCACAATTAATTCATTTTAAATTAATATATAGTATATTTGCGCACGTTCCAGAGTGGAAGATACTCTCAGTATCGCCCTGGTGAAAGTCCACCATTCAGAATTGAAACGTTGCTTGACATGGCCTTTAGCCGTGTTTGGTGACCAGATCTGAATAGCCAGGTATTTCCCCTTTTCCCCACCTTCCTCTCTCCCTTCTCCATCCCCTCCCCAATACCTTCAGCCTCACAACATTCCCCAATTGGGAATGCCATAGTCTCACAGGCTCCAGACGGTTGGGAGCAGTTTGGGACTCTTGTGTGGTATTCATATAAAAAAATATATATATATTTATATAGATCAGCAATCGCCGATTCTGAATACGTAACTTTTGTTATATATAATTATACGCAGAATTTATAAATCGTTATTTAATAGTAAACATCTTATCAAAACACCTCGTTATGTTGGTACCATTGCATTTTGAACATCTGACGTCACGTGCGCATTCTGTTTTTGGATTAGTGTGAACATTTTTATTTTTAGATTTTGTTTTGTATTTTAAATATATATTTTTTTTAGTTTTGACGAAATTTTAACTTAATTTTGGTGACTTTAAGCTCTATAATTGTTGTACAATATAAATAAATAAAATTAAGTAACAAAAGTACATAGCGATTAAAACTCTTCAAACAAAATGTCTAGAAATTGTTGCATAGTTAATGCCAAAGAAATAAAAAATAAAAAAACGAAAACCTTATCAATCCAACAAAGGCCACAAAAAAGTTTGCAACTGTTGTCACGGCAACACTTTTTATTGGTTCCAATTGGCTGCAAAAAGACCGCCGCTGTTTTTTTTACTACCGTCTGAATGCCTACCTATCTGTGTGGAAAATGTATAAAATCGACTCAAAATCAATCCGTTTTATAATCTAACTTTCACATTTAAGTAGGAACTCTAATACATGAAGGTGACAATTTATAAAGGTAAATGAAGGTAACGAAAACAATACTAAATTATTCAGTAATTAGGTACCTACATTACTCGATAACTCGGGTACCTACGTGCGTAAAGAATATCACTATGCTGAATTTTTTATTACAAGACAGAATCGATTTTTTAAATCATGTTTTGATTTTGAATAAATTTTGTAGTTACTATCCGGCTTTCTGCAAGTTTCTCTGATTAATTTGTGTTATTTCACAATTTTATTCATTCTTTTCTTCTTCTTCGTACGATGGAAGAGAGCTGGTGGATTATAACCTCCCCTGGAGTGCTGAGGTTATTCAAACAGTCGACGGCATCGGGAGTCACTTGGTTCAGTACAGATGTGCCATAGATTAATTCATTTATTTATTATTCATAATGTTTTACAAAAGTCGCAAAAAATGTGACCCTACTGGGGTACCCGTTCTAAGGTCACATTGTACATGGTTTTATGTATGGATTATAAATTAGGTCAAGTTTTTTTTTAAATTTTTTAAGTTTTTGTAATTATGTTAAAATATTACTAGAGGAGAATTATAAAGCAATTAATGAATAAACGTTCTAAAATCTAGAAGAAAACATACCGTGAGCGTTAATCTCTGTAAGGTTGCAACATCATATCTATATTCTTCCTTCTAACTTACTAACTAACCATCACGCCGTTTCCCCGCAGGGGTAGGCAGAGAGGACGGACCGCCAAACAACTCAATCTTAGCATACACTTCTTGCTTCATTCACTTTCATACATCGTCTCATACATTCTATTCTGTTATTCCGACTTCTGACATGGCCCGACTCAAGTATTTGATTCACTTGATCGTGCCATGTCTTCCTCGAACGTCCCCGGCTTCTTCTTCCATTCATATATTCTCTTTATACTCCTCTCTTCGTTCATTCGCTCTACATGCCCAAACCATCTAAGCGTCCCTTTCTTATTCTTGCTCATAACGCTTACATCAGCCTTTCATTATTTACGAATCTCAACATTTTTCACACGATCATACATGGTTTTAGCACACATTCGTCTCAGAGATCTCATTTCCACAGCATTCAGTCTACTTTCATCCTTCCTCTGCCAGTTCCATGCCTCACTGCCATACATCAGGGCTGGTATTAGCACTCCATTGTGGACTGCTAGCTTCGCTTCTTTGGACAACTTTTTGTTAGCGCCAACCGCGTTCAGTCCTCCGTTAATGGAGTTTCCTGCATTCACCATTCTTTCAATATCTTCCTTCCCGTGTCCATAATCTTACTTCTTTTGAATTCGGTTAATTTTACAATGGTTTTTATTGCTAGAGGGAGGATGTTAAATACTTTTATAGAGAAATATTGCAAATTTCTTTGGATAAAAGTTGTTTTAGTACAAAGAAATTTAGTTGGTTGGTGGAATGCATGTTGTAATGAGGATCTTGTGAATCGACCCGAGTTTGTATGTGCAAAGTTTTCCTGGTTTTTGAATGCGTGAATTAAAATATCTTTTGAATATAATTGTTTCAGATACATTAAATTCAGGGCATGAAGGAGACATTCTTCTACGATGTGTTCTGTTGTTTGAATGTGTCCACTTTCACAAAGGTCGCAATCCTTTAGGCCATTTCATTTAATATATGTATATCGTATTGTAAAAAATTTGTGTACAGTACCAGGGAACATTTCTCCCTCTGCATGTGTCAACTGTGGTTAGAGGTGCATAAATGTGGAGATAATCTTCTCTACCCAGTGAGCGGGCTGCCTATTGCTACTATAGGGATTTTATTTCAAAGAATTGTATACTATTTTTTATGTGCTAGTGGCGCTTGCTGATAGCAATATTATATTTAAGTCCGCTCACTAAGGTAATGGAGGATATAAGATGGAATTTGGGCGGAGACGGAGGAGGTCGGTGCTGGAGGTTCAGAGACTGGGGTTGGAGATAGAGGGATTCGAGTTCGATTCTAATTAGAAAATTTCATTTCATTTAATAATAAATAATATATAGTATATTTGCGGTACGTTGCAGAGTGGTAGATACTTTCAGTATCGCCTTGGTGAAAGACCACCATTCAGAATCGAAACGTTACTTGAAATGGCTTTAACCGTGCTTGGTGAACAGATCTGAATAGCCAGGTACTTCCCCACCTTCCTCTTTCCCATCTCCTTACCCTTCCCACAACCTTCAACCTCACCACGTACCCCAATAGGAGATGCCATGGCTCCAGATAGTAAGGAGCAGTTGGGACTCTAGTGCGGTACTCACATAAAAAAACGAAAAATTTGAAGAAAAAATCAAAGTTTCAAATCCCATGAGCGCTGAAAATATTTCGTTGTCCATTACAGCAAATTTTATTACACCAGTACAGTAGTTTTACTTTAAATAGCGGCTGCATTTATCCATTTTCTAAAAGTTTTGTCAAATTTCTCAACATTTCATAATATATAACGTCCGATTAGTGACTGAGTGGTCCAAAGCGACGGGTTCCCAGTCAACGGAGTTCTTAATCTGGGTAGACAGTAGGAAAAACTGCGAATCAATTGATATTCAAATAACCGCTCCATGTATGCATATTACAAGCCAATAACTAGATATTTAAAATTTCCATATTTTTTTCAACCACATCGCATGAAAGAAAGCCAACACAATTTACTAATTAATAGAGGTACCAATAGATGGCACTGTTTGCTACATTTGTGGTTTTTACCCGAAAGGCACGGCCTTTTTCGACAGTAATACAAACGAGTCTTCCCTCGAATGCGCATTGAGCACATTTGTACATTTTTGTGGAGAATACAGTCAACACTTGAATATGACATGCGAGTCATTGTATATACTTAGTTCCTGCTTTTGACATAATGAAAGTAACAGGAAGAAATCAATTATTGTCGGGTTATTCGTAACTTTTTGGAAATTTTTGTCTTTATTTAATAAATATGTTAATACTTCTACACTCTCCACATCTGCCTGATGATGCTCATTGTAAGGCTGTCCGAAACCTTGTCTAAAAAATCACCGCGACTTAACACCCCAAAATTCAATCACCATAAAACTATTGGCCATGAAAACAATCACAATTTCTTAAAATAATTATTTGAAGAACCTTGCTAGGGTAGGTACCCCATTAAATCAATAAGCGAGGGGTCGAAAGTATTTTTCTTTTGATCCCGAGAAAAGCGAATAAACCGAGAGATTTAAACGTAGGTATGTACATGATATTCTCTTTGTGGTAAATTTCATTTTGCGATCTGACGCTATCACCAAAAAGGCACTGAACAGGAAAATATTGATTGATTCTATATAGCACCCTAACAATATGGATGACATAATGCAGAATCTGTTATTTTTCAGTGGAGGCACTTTAAAGGCAAGTTTTAATGAATATGTGCATTTTTAACACGTTTTTTTACATTTTGTTGTCTTATTTTGAGAAACAACAAAAAAGTGCAAATGGAAGATGGCAAAGTTCATCCAACTTTCCAAGTGACTTAAAAACTTTTAATTAAACGAACAGTAACTTTAATTAATTGATAAACTAAAGTTTTTTTAAGACAAGATTTTTGTGCATAGCGCAAAGGGTAACAATTATTTTTATAAACAATAATTATTAGCCTGAAACACTCATCCAAATTGAAAAACCTTCCGAGAAAAGATAAAAGCCTTCCTCATACTAATAAAGTTGGTTTTTTACAGGTGAAATATAATAAAAAACAGTAATTATTGAATGAAACACTAGTATATATTGATTAACTTGGCGGGTTTGCGATAAGCCGACGTAGCTCAACAGTAGAGCATCTGACCGGATATCAGAAGGGTGCAGGTTCAAGTCCTGTCGGCGACATTTATCTTTTCTCGGAAGGTTTTTTTCAATTTGGATGAGTGTTTCAGGCTAATAATTATTGTTTATAAGAACAGTAACTTTATTTGAATCCACTTTTATAAATAATTTATCATGTCAATCCACGGTGTGTTTATTTTGAAAATCTAAAATCTCTCATACAGACTCTCATAATAAAATGTAATTGTAATGTTTTCAATAGGAAAAATGTGAAAAAATTAAGAGATAATAGCAATGTTAAAAATATGACATTACCAAAAATATTATTTGAAACTCTGCGAAAAATGGTTTTATCTAAGATATGAACCGTATTTTTGGCAAAGGAAACCACAATATTCATAAAAGAGATACCCCGACCGGACAGTTGAGTGTGTACATCTGTACCCCACAAGCTATCGAATAAATAATAAATGAAAACCACTTCGAAAGTCATTAATTTATTTCACAAATTTGACTGCGTCCTCCCCATACTCGAAAGACACTTCAATATTTCAACTTTTGTCACTTTTATCGTAAATCCGAGTATACGATTTACTTTGACAATTTGAAGTAACTCTTATCAGTTATTTTATAAAGTACTACAAATAATAAACCCTCAAACAGTTGTTTGTTGTCTAGTTAAATATTCTGCTTGACACCATGTCGATTCACCCAAAGAATTGACAAGATAAAATAATGTCAACTTTTTTATTTAAATTAACCCAATTGTCTCTTTACAAATTTAACAGAATCACACCCACTTTCAAGTACCTACTCATTATCAAAAACTATTGACGGAAAAAACGATTTTTTCAACTATGTAACATTAATTTGATATTTAGCTATTCAATATTTGAACACTCTATTTTCGAGTAGCAAATACAGTGATGTGCTCACTGTTTAGACCAGTGATGCACAACATATAGCCCGCGAGTCCATTTCGTGCGGCCCGCGTGCCTTTTCGTGCGGCCCACTTGGCTAAATAAAATAAATTACAAATCACCAGCATTAATTTACTGATTTGACCTTCGGAATGAATTCCATTTTATATGCACGATCAAATATTGTTTCTGAAAATATAGAAGTAACGAAAGTGAGTTTTGATATTTTTTTATTTGTTGATTATCAAATCGTTCGAATTTTCGGATGATACGACTAATTCTATTACAAATTTACGAAAGGGTATCGCGACAAACTTACCTGACTTCAATATTTCGATTCAGCCGCCAAAATTACAAGCATTTTTATATATTGTTGTTTAAAATTTCAGATTATTCAAATTTGACAGCATTTATTGGTTTGACCTTGGGTTTTGTTGTACATTCTTCGATTTCTTTATTAAATGGCTACCGTTTTACAGAATAGAAAAGAAAACGGGACCAAGTTTTATTCGAAAACAGCACTTTGTAAACCAATTTTGATATGGCATCTAAAGATTTAGCATTACGTTATTATGAAAGGTCATATTTTTTGGTGTATAATTGATATATACTTACTGGTTCCAGACAGTTGGCACATTTGTAAAGTATTCACAAATAAAAATCTGCACTGGAGACGCCACCAACTCCAAAGTTAACCATTTCAAGCTGTAGACACCCTACTCCTGGGGCCCGCGAACATATTGAAAATTGATAAATTGGCCCTTCGTCTAAAAAGGTTATACATCGCTGGTTTAGACGTTGGCTAATAATATCGAGTACATTCTCACGTTTACGAAGATTCATATCCTATACTTGAAGGTGGAAACACTGATGTATTATGTTGTGCGATATTGTACTGTGCCAAAACGAAACATTATTCGTGTAAATAAGAGATAATAATGGAAATATTCAGCTTGCATCTGCCTGCTATTATTAATACCCCGACTGTGGACAGAGCTGCACAAAGATCAGATGAAAAAAGAAGAAAAATAAAAGTTCAACGAAGAAAAGAGTTCGAAAAACAATACAGCATTTTTCATCTACTATATAAGTTCTGAGCACATTTAGAAAACGTCTCAGCTTCTGTTGGTCTTCTTTTTATGTGATGACATACTTCACAAGAGTCGCGCTTGCCGGAGCCAGTGGCAATATAGCATCCCCGGTTTGGGGTATGTCATGTATTGTGAGAGATAGTGTACGATTGGAAATCCTGCTGTTTTCTTTTAGTTCCCTATGCCGTTTTCGACTCCACGCCGTCCAACCACCTAAGTGTAAGTCGTCTCCCAACATTCCTTCGTCATTTTATTTTTATATTAACGGATCATTGTCCAATTACACAAAATACACAACACGAAATGAGGAAAATAAGAGCTACAGAAAAAGAACAGCACATACGAGTACAATATAATACATGAATGAAGCAATGACAAAAATATTGACCGGTCAGTGGCTGGGTTGGCATCGCGTATGTGTCTCACCCAGGCGTCGTGAGTTCAGTTCCTCGGCTGGCTAAGTCCTCCACTACGACACAAGCAACATCTTCCGCTTACTGTGATGGTAGTAGGAGATTTTAAAATATTGTCAGGTTATTCGTAACCAGGGAATATTTGTCTTTCTTTAAAAAAAAATATATATACATTAAATGAAAAAATTCTTTGTTTTAAGTCACTCTATTTTATTTATATATTCAAGCGAAATCGGTCGACAATGTATAAATAAAAAAAAATTGACTTAGAACAAAGATTTTTTTTTTCATTTAAATTATAATTTCAAGCCACAAAGTGATTGCTTCCTTCGATAAACAAAAATATACATTTGAGGCTGTTAAAGAGTGAACAAGGTTTTGGTAGAGTCCACGATGTTAGAAATATTAACTGATATTCTTTGATAGTTGTGCAGGTTTATATTAGGTTAGGTTTATATAGAAGCCTATTGATGGTTGGCTATCTTCCATCCTCGCTATAAACAGTTCGTATAGCTCATGGTTGTAGCACACATTTTTCTTGTGTGGGTCAAAGATTCTTTTTAGGATCTTCCTCGCAAATATCCAATACACTTGCTATTCTTAGCTGTAGCTTGGTACTGGTCTGATGGGTGTTTTATAGAGATCGAATTCGACCCTTCTTGAAAGTAGTCTCGATTTGAAGTGGCTTTTGAGACCATAGTAGAATTGTGACTCGGGAAAGGATCCGAGTGCTACAGTCAAATTGGTGACAAGCAAGTAGGTATGTATTTTGTCTTCACATCTTTCACTCCTATGCAACTTTCTCAATGAGGAACTCCGGTGAAAAATATAATGGCTTTAAAAATATATATCATATGGGTCTAAAAACGTCGATTCTGAATATATAACTTTTATTATATATAATTATACGTAGAATTTATAAATCGTTACATAAAAGGGAATAAAAAATCGTCTCATTAAAACGCCGTGTTATGTTGGTACCATTCCATTTGGAACATCTGACGTCACGTGCGCATTCCGTTTTTATACATTTTTATTTTTCGCTTTTGTTTTGTATTTTAAATAACTTATTTTTTCAGTTTTGGCGAAATTTAATTTAATTTGGGTAACTTTAAGCTCTATAATTTTTGTTCAATATAAAAAAAAAAACTATTGCTACTGAAATAAATTAGAATATTCATGAGCAAACCATTTATCAATACGAATATTATGATAATATTAATGCTCAATATTATTATTATTCTTTGAGTTAAATTTTCTCAAAAGGTAGATAATTTTATTACATATGTTTTACTATGAATAGAGTATAAAATTATGTACGAAAAAGCTCATCCTTGTTTTGACATTTTAACCACAAAACTGATCAAAACCGATCTACCATAGATTTATAGTCTTTTGAAATATTGAAACTTTGAAAATTATTTTAACTATGATAACTCGCTTTAGAAAAAAAAGAAATATACTAGTACTTAAGTTTGATAAAAAATAAATTGGACTGGGGTTCCTACTTGCAACAAAATATTTATTTCAGAGCAGCATAAAAACCGTAAATTATAAAATGAGAACATTTCCAAATTTATTAGTCCCAGCTCTGTTGTTAAAAGCTGACATGTTTAGTTAATTCATATTTCATCTCACCCACTCTAAACAACTGCGAGCGTAAAACATTGTTTTAATAATTTTTTTAATAACTGCATCAGAGAAAGTTTATTTTGTGTATTCGTGCGCCCACATACGTAACAACCGAGACGATGATTTTTAAAAATAATTATTCAAAATGGCTTCCTCTTATTTAAAATTATTTTGTTCAAACAATGACCTAAAACTGTAGCCATATATATTTTTATCGACGATTTTCTCAATGAGTGGCAGGTGTTGGTCCAGATAAATTACTGAGTTTCTTGTTTATTAGTTCCCTGTTGTTACATGTTATCGTTATTTACGAGATTACTGGGTTCATTGCACTTCTTGCTAATCTTACTACAGTACCTACCTATTGATTTAAGCAAAGCATTGTTTATTTTGCATAAGCGCATATGGCAACACAGCTTCTCGCTATGCTTGTGCATTTTAACGGGGTTAACTCCGTTATCGCCAATTAGATTTGTATTATAAGTGTTAGATCTAAATGATTAAGTGATCTGAACCTTCCTCTTTCCATTCCCCTCTCCTATATCATTTCTCATGCCGCAAAACAATAAGTATAGCCAAATCGAATATATTCTTCAATAAATAAAATTCCCGAAAATTAGGACATGTTTTTAGAACCTAGGCTTCTAAAAAAAAATCTAGCCACTTGTACAGCTTGATACACTTAATTTTGAAAGCGGCCGAAGGAGAAAATAACAAAAGAACGAACTGTATTTTTTTTTAAACCTCAAAATTTTTATCTCATTTGTATTTTCAAAAATTATTGATTCACCTTCTTTGTCGCAACTCATCCAGTTCAACATTCCTTGTCGTAGTCGTGTCAATCAACGCTCTACTAATTAAGGGTACCATTCTCCACTGTCCAACTCAAGGCAGGGCCTTGAAATTTTTGGTAGCAGTCTAAATGATTTTCGTCAGGCTTTATGAAAATAAATTTCGAATATTATCATTTAGTATGTATAAAATCATGGATTCTACCAAAACCTTGTCACTTGAATATTCTTTCAAATGTATATTTTTTCTAATTATTTTTATAAACAATAATTATTAGCCTGAAACACTCATCCAAATTGAAAAAACCTTAAGAGAAAAGATAAATGTCGCCGACAGGACTCGAACCTGCACCCTTCTGATTGCCGGTCAGATGCTCTACCGTTGAGCTACATCGGCTTATCGCAAACCCGCCAAGTTAATCAATATATACTAGTGCTTCATTCAATAATTACTGTTTTTTTTTTTTATTAAATTTCACCTGCGACATTTATCTTTTCTCGGAAGGTTTTTTCAATTTGGATGAGTGTTTCAGGCTAATAATTATTGTTTATAAAAATAATTGTTACCCTTTGCGCTATGCACAAAAATCTTGTCTTAAAAAACTTTAGTTTATCAATTAATAGTATATTTTTTCATTTTTTTTCCATTTGCTTCATCGTTGTATTATATATGTGGTATTTTTTTGTAGCTTTTGTTTATCTAATTTCTTTTTGTGTATTATGTGTAATTGGACAAACATTAAATAATAAAATAATTAATAAAAAATCTACACTCTTCAAAATTCAGCGTGTAAAGCTATAATGTGATTTTCGTCTAATGTTGCCTTTTAAGGAGGTGCCTACCAGTGGCGTGCAGTCCGTAAAGGCTGAAAAGCTGTACCTTCCCTTAAATGGTAATAAAATAATGCAACAATTTTCTCGTCAAATTGTATTTTCCATGAATTTAGTAAGAAATTTGTAAGCTCATTTATACAGTTGGCTACAAACAAAGTGACAATTTTCATATACCGAACTACACACAGCCTACCTTGAAACAGCGAAAGAGTATGTATGCCACTGGTTCCTACCATGCAATTATTGCTATTGGGCAGGTACCTACTCGTGACACAATATTAGATCATGCGGGACTAATGAACGTGCAAACCAAAAGCACAAACAGGGGTCAAGGTAAATTCAAATAAAGAACCAACTGCCATCGGCGCTCTGTGGTCACACTTCGTAACTAAATGATAATGGCGGCCGATACGGTGAAAATTGGAAAAATTTAATCTCACCTTTATTGATGATGCGATTTTTACGGTTTTTCGAATGCAAATTAATCTAATTATAATGCAAGGATATTGCACAATATTATTTCTGCTTTCATTTTGTTTGTATATACATCGTCGGTACCTATTTTCAAAACAGCCATAATTTTTTTTCTGAATTATAACGTTTTTAAAACCCGAAAAATAGAACCAACCATTTTTAAAAATCTTTTTTCTCAGCAGATATTATCAAAAAACGTACAAAATAGACGTATCAAAAAATATATTATTTACGTGGATTTAATCATGGAGTCCAAAATCATAGAAATAGGTCAAATAATAAAAATTGAGATTTCACAGCCGCATTTTTAAAGTTATAGGTCAATTTTACTTATGTGAAATTTCGGACGAAAATTGAAAAAAAACTTCCGTGTGAAATTTCACAAAAAAATATTTTTTATTTTTTTATTTATTAAATACTATTTAAGATACAATATATTCAAATAGCTTCTTATATTGAAACAGATTTTTACATATATATACATCATAAAAATATAAATAATTAATTTCCATTTTTGTCCTTTTAAAATTATTTTTATTATTCTTAAACATAATTGTACCACTATTTCACAGTAATACTATATTATAAATGTGAACACCTCAGTACAGGTTCTCCTAGTGAGGCATTCACCATACGCTATTGTATATTAATGATTTACAGGACATACACTTCATTCTATATAAAAATTGCTTATATTATAAAAATTATCTGTAAATAAACAGAAATGAATAATTTCTTCAAAAGATATTCACTTTATTGCATCATTATTAATAAATTAATTAAAAATGAATTTGTAATCACCACTTTATTAATATATATACATCAACATGTTTCGAAAGCGAAGCTTTCCTCATCAAGAATATACAGAATATTAAAAAATAATAATGTCAAGTATAGACAAATGATAAACATAGAATAGAAATAGATGTGATAATAATCAATTAATATGAAATATACATATTTTTTAAAATAGCTATTAATAATAAAAATATTTTTTTTTTTTAATTTCTAATATAAATTTGTTATTAAATATTTCGTAATATTTTCTTATTAACATTTTTGATTAATTATTACCTGCTTTAATTATTTTTTGTTTATGTTTATAATTTGTGTATTCTTACATTATTCTTTTCTATGTTTATCATTTGCCTATACTTGACATTATTCTTTTTTAGTATTCTGTATATTCCTGGTGAGGAAAGCAATTGTTCGGTGTGGTTTTTGAACTTTTGTATTTCTGTGGTATTTTTAATATCATTTGTAAGGGTATTATACAATTTTGTAGCATGGAATTTATTGTTTTTCTGGCCAAAGGATGTATTTAATCATGTATTGCTTAGAGATTTGAGGTTTTTGTCCTTGTAGTGTAAATGTGTTGGTTAGTAAGATGCTATTTGTTTCTTTCAAAATTGAGTAGACCATTGCAATACTGAAAACGTTGAAGTTTAAAAAAATATATTTTGACGGAGTTCTTATGGGTACTTTTAAGAGGAACGGCTGCGCTGCCTGTTTCATACATAACTTAATTTAGGATTTGGGATAAAATACCTATCCAAACCAAATGATATATGTTTTTAATTAAAGGTTTAGTTAATATCTAGTACATATGAGAAGTATTTTATTTATTTTTGTTTTAAATTATGAAGTATAGGCCACGAAAAAATTAAAAATCATAATTTTAGAGGCAACTTAGAAAATTATTTGCAGGTTTAATTTTTTTTTTTTTTTTTAATTATCACATTTGCTATGTAAATAAGATTATGTAAATAAAAATATAAAAACAAAACATTAATAAAAGGGTCGATATTTTAAATTTGTGTTCCAACCGTAAATTGATCATTTTTAATTTTTAAAGTCCATCATACTGCTTATTTTAATATATTTTTTAAATTACTTATTTTATATTTCATTATATTTTCAAAGTAGACGGGTTAAAACTTTAGGCCCCCAAATAATTTTTAAAGTTGCCTCTAAAATCGCGAAAAATCAATTCCTTTAATGGCCTAATTAAAACAAAAATAAATAAATTACTTCCAATCCGTACTGGATATTTACTATACTTTTTAATGAAAAGAAAAGATAATCAGGTTTAGGCGAGTATTTTGGCCTCAAATCCAATAAGTTTTGTATGAAACCAGCCCTGCAGCCGTTCCTCTTAATATACCTCTTTTGTGTTTCCACAAGCTGCTTCATATAAGTGTTTGAGGCAGATCCCCATCCAATAATTCTATATTCTCTATGTGATTGGCAAAGAGCATAGTAAACTTTTTTTTATTTATATCTATATATTATGCAGTACCATTTTACATAATATTTTTTTTTTAAATAATAAAGGTGCTATGTATGGTGTTTTAAAATAATGTGGGGTGTCAGGTAGGTTTGAAGAGGTGATGCGGTGAATGGAGTGTTATATGTGTCGTGACCACCTCACTAGGAGAATGTGTGCTGAGATGTTCAGTTGGATGTGTTAAATATGGTACAAGTATTGATTAGTTTTGTTTTTTGCTATATAAATTAACTAGAATTTGAAGAGAAATACATTTTTGGTTTTTGTTTTGGTTACAGTAGGCAAATCTTTTAAACAATAATACACATGTAATTATAGATACTAAGTTAATATAATATTAAAGTATATTGCACAGAAAAAGAGAGAAGGGACTATCAAGTAAGTCTAGTATTTTATGTATTTTAGGTATTCATGTTTTGAATAACATGAATACCTTGTTTTTTTGTTCCAGGCTGTGACATATTTTTTGAGATTAATTGTAGATATTACATTTACAGTTAGTAGTTGTTTCAGAGTGGTGGGCATGCAATTATAAAGTTTGATTGCGTAATATTGAGGTTGCATTGGAATATAAAGTTTGTGTTGGAAGAGGTGTAATAATACAGATTTGGCATATACTTACTTGTCTTATTGCCATGACATCAAGTGTTTTGAAAATTTCACCAGTCTGTGTAGAATGGTACTTGAAGGATGAGTTTTGTCACCTTTTGTGTTTTTTCTAAATGCATGTAATTGTATGGGTCTATTGCTTTGTTCGATGCACTTCCCCAATCCAGTATTCCATATGTAATAATGGACTGACAAAGTGCAAACTTTACGCAGATCATTTTGTTTTTCTCATCGGGAAACATTTTCGTACTCTCATAGTCAATAAAAAATTAATGCAGGTGGCTCGTTATTTCAAAGCAATCTATTTCTATAAAACTTTTTTCTATAGCTAGAGTATTTGTTGTTTCAGATTGTCGTGCGGTGCAGTTCTGGTCGTTCAACAGACATGGCACCAGGCTGCCAACAGTCAAGGGTATTGAAGATCTACCCAAGCTGGCCAAGACCAGAGATGACATCATCGCCAACTATGAAGTTAGAAGAACTGCTCCTGATCAGGTAAGTTTCCATTTTTCAAATAAATTTAGTACATAGTGGTGATACTGATAATTT
>JAHDVE020007328.1:0-28313 GCA_022606495.2 Halesus radiatus | reverse complement strand
ATAAAGTATGACAACTTGTGTAAATATAAAGTATAACAACTTGTATAAATATAAAGTATGACAACTGTAAAAAATATAAAGTATGACAACTGTTAAAAATATAAAGTATGACAACTTGTAGAAACATAAAGTATGACAACTTGTATAAATATAAAGTATGACAACTGTAAAAAATATAAAGTATGACAACTGTTAAAAATATAAAGTATGACAACTTGTAGAAACATAAAGTATGACAACTTGTATAAATATAAAGTATGACAACTGTAAAAAATATAAAGTATGACAACTGTTAAAAATATAAAGTATGACAACTTGTAGAAACATAAAGTATGACAACTTGTATAAATATAAAGTATGACAACTGTAAAAAATATAAAGTATGACAACTGTTAAAAATATAAAGTATGACAACTTGTAGAAACATAAAGTATGACAACTTGTATAAATATAAAGTATGACAACTTGTGTAAATATAAAGTATAACAACTTGTATAAATATAAAGTATGACAACTGTAAAAAATATAAAGTGTGACAACTTGTATAAATATAAAGTATGAAAACTGTTAAAAATATAAAGTATGACAACTTGTATAAATATAAAGTATGACAACTGTTAAAAATATAAAGTAAGACTACTTGTATAAATATAAAGTATGACAACTTGTAGAAACATAAAGTATGACAACTTGTATAAATATAAAGTATGACAACTTGTGTAAATATAAAGTATAACAACTTGTATAAATATAAAGTATGACAACTGTTAAAAATATAAAGTAAGACTACTTGTATAAATATAAAGTATGACAACTTGTAGAAACATAAAGTATGACAACTTGTATAAATATAAAGTATGACAACTTGTGTAAATATAAAGTATAACAACTTGTATAAATATAAAGTATGACAACTGTTAAAAATATAAAGTAAGACTACTTGTATAAATATAAAGTATGACAACTTGTAGAAACATAAAGTATGACAACTTGTATAAATATAAAGTATGACAACTTGTGTAAATATAAAGTATAACAACTTGTATAAATATAAAGTATGACAACTGTAAAAAATATAAAGTGTGACAACTTGTATAAATATAAAGTATGAAAACTGTTAAAAATATAAAGTATGACAACTTGCATAAATATAAAGAATGACAACTGTTAAAAATATAAAGTATGACAACTTGTATAAATATAAAGTATGACAACTGTTAAAAATATAAAGTAAGACTACTTGCATAAATATAAAGTATGACAACTGTTAAAAATATAAAGTAAGACTACTTGTATAAATATAAAGTATGACAACTTGTGTAAATATAAAGTATAACAACTTGTATAAATATAAAGTATGACAACTGTAAAAAATATAAAGTGTGACAACTTGTATAAATATAAAGTATGAAAACTGTTAAAAATATAAAGTATGACAACTTGCATAAATATAAAGAATGACAACTGTTAAAAATATAAAGTATGACAACTTGTATAAATATAAAGTATGACAACTGTTAAAAATATAAAGTATGACAACTTGCATAAATATAAAGTATGACAACTGTTAAAAATATAAAGTATGACAACTTGCATAAATATAAAGAATGACAACTGTTAAAAATATAAAGTATGACAACTTGTATAAATATAAAGTATGACAACTTGTATAAATATAAAGTATGACAACTTGTATAAATATAAAGTATGACAACTTGTATAAATATAAAGAATGACAACTGTTAAAAATATAAAGTATGACAACTGTTAAAAATATAAAGTATGACAACTTGCATAAATATAAAGAATGACAACTGTTAAAAATATAAAGTATGACAACTTGTATAAATATAAAAGCATAAAACATTTAAAAATATAAAGTATTACAACTTGTAAATATATAAAGTATAAAAACTTCAGAAAATATAAAATTAAAAATAATATTACATAAAAAAAACTATAAAATCAAATATAACGTACAAATACCAATGAATAATATAAAGGCGCTGTAATTAAATGTACATATATAGAATTGATATTTAGGAAAACTTTGTATTTATGCTCCCGTATCACTATCAAAATGGAATTTATATCACAAGACCTCGGAGGGGTACATAATACACGAAATAAATAAACTTTTCCGATTAATCCCGGAGCACTTAAATATATGGCTCATTAAATTCAACAGTAATCGTATTATGCTGAAAAGTTTAAAAATATATTTATATAAGTGATAATATTTGTGGCCGGAATTTGTAGGTCGAGAGTTTGTCAACTAATATTTTGCTATCGGTATCTGAAAAGCTTGAAACAGGTGACTGACCCGATCTATAATGATGAACTCTACAGGTATTTCAGTTTATTCAATCCACGCGCCGCTTCCGCACTGAACGTGTGTCGGCCAAGTGGGGCAAGTGTGTGGCCGGCAGTTCGGTGCTGTGGGAATTGCCTATCGTCAGGAGCCAGCAGTGAGCGAGGAACCTTGCCCGATCATATGATATATTCGTAAATTAGCAAGAGGTTGCACAATTGTGATTCAGAATATAATGCTTTAAAATGTATCCGATGTTCAAAAAGTTTAAAGATATTTTAGTTAGCAGCCATCCTTCAAAAATAGAATGATTTGTTTCTCACAAAATCAAATAAATAAATTTTACAATATGGCTTCTGGTTTGAAAAATCTTCGTATTAGAAGAGAATCGTGAATTATGAAGGTAAAAAATTCCCTGAAAAAAATGACATCTGGTCCTCCGGAGGAGATAAAAATATTACTTATCGCCCCCTTTTAACCAAAATAATAATAATTAATCCGCAAGTACTCGTATGTTGCCTGTTGTATGCTGATGATGCGGTGCTGATTGCTAACAGTATGGAAGATCTACAGTCCCTCGAATCTAGGATGAACCAAGTATGTATGAAGAATGAACTAATGGTGAAGTTATTTAGTTTCATTTTTTATATGAATACCGCACAAGAGTCCCAACTGCTCCCAACCCTCTGGAGCCAGTGAGACTATGGCATCCCCAATTGGAGAATGTTATGAGGCGGAAGGTATTGGGGAGGGGAAGGAGAAGGGGAAGAGGAAGGTTAGGAAATGTAAGTAAGTCTAAAGTCATGGTGCTTGAAAGATAGAGTACGAAAACAGTGCAATATAGTTGTGAATGATGAATACTTGGAGCAGGTCGATGAGCCCATATATTTGGGAAGTACGTTCACGAGAGATGGAAAGGCTCATAGGGATATTGAAAAAAAGGGTGAATGCAGGAAACTCCATTAACGGACGGGTGAACGCAGTTGGCGCAAATAAAAAGTTGCCCAAAGAAGCGAAGCTAGCAGCCCACAATGGAGTGCTGATACCAACCCTGATGTATGGTACTGAGGCCGTTCATCCTTCCTCTCCCAGTTCCATGCCTCACTGGAACTGGGAGAGGAAGGATAAACGTAGACTGAATATTGTAGAAATGAAATCTCCGAGACGAATATGTGGTAAAACCATGTATGATCATGTGAAAAATCTTGAGATTCGTAAAGAATGCAAGGCTGATCTGAGTGTAATGAGAAAGATTAAGAAAGGGATGCTTAAATGTTTTGGATATGTAGAGCAAATGAACGAAGAAAGAAGTGTAAAGAGAATATATGACACGAATGTGAATGGAAGAAAACACCGGGGGCGTCTGGGGGAGACATGTCGGACCTGTCAGAAGACGGAATAATAGGAGAGAATGTATGAGACGTTGTATGAAAGTGAATGAAGCAAGAAGTGTATGCCAAGATAGTCGTTTGGCGGTTCGTCCTATTTGCCTACCCCTGCGGGGAAATGGGCTGATGGTTAGTTAGTTATTTAGTTAGTTAGTTAGTTAGTTAGTTAGTTAATAATCGGAATACTTCTAAAGCACCGTTTTTGTTTAAAAATCACCTCAAGGGGGCTTTAAAAATAATTTATACAACAAATCACATAGACGTATAACTGAAATTTATTACTAATGGCTTACATGTCAGACTTATAGCTATATAGACTAAGCGTACATAGTGGGAACACACGTTTATATTACTAATGGCTTACATGTCAGACTTATAGCTATATAGACTAAGCGTACATAGTGGGAACACACGTTTATAATTTATTACTAATGGCTTACATGTCAGACTTATAGCTATATAGACTAAGCGTACATAGTGGGAACACACGTTTATATTACTAATGGCTTACATGTCAGACTTATAGCTATATAGACTAAGCGTACATAGTGGGAACACACGTTTATATTACTAATGGCTTACATGTCAGACTTATAGCTATATAGACTAAGCGTACATAGTGGGAACACACCATGCACGCTTAGTCTACATCGGATATGGGATGATTTATATTATTTTTGGTTTATATTATTAATAGGTGTCTGAAATAGAAAATATACTAACACGAAATAAAGACTAACACCGAAACCACTCTACTGCACTTAAAGCACCTCACCTTACAATTATTTTAATTTCTTTCATTAATTTAATATAATGTTATATCATATTTTGTAAATGAATTCCTCAGCACTCGGCACGGGGAATCACAGTGAGTATATCAATGTTTGTTATTTTGTTATAAAAAAACATAATAAAATATTATTATTATATTATATTAAATATATCTACTAAGTAGTCAAATTTGCTATCGGGTAATTGGATAAATAATAATAAAAAAATTATAAACCCCCATACGCTCACACTAACACTTACAAGAGCTTCATGATATTATCATAGAAGATCTTATACGCGTGCGCTGACTCTACCATATTTATTATAAACCCCCATACGCTCACACTAACACTTACAAGAGCTTCATGATATTATCATAGAAGATCTTATACGCGTGCGCTGACTCTACCATATTTATTATAAACCCCCATACGCTGACACTAACACTTACAAGAGCTTCATGATATTATCATAGAAGATCTTATACGCGTGCGCTGACTCTACCATATTTATTATAAACCCCCATACGCTCACACTAACACTTACAAGAGCTTCATGATATTATCATAGAAGATCTTATACGCGTGCGCTGACTCTACCATATTTATTATAAACCCCCATACGCTCACACTAACACTTACAAGAGCTTCATGATATTATCATAGAAGATCTTATACGCGTGCGCTGACTCTACCATATTTATTATAAACCCCCATACGCTGACACTAACACTTACAAGAGCTTCATGATATTATAATAGAAGATCTTATACGCGTGCGCTGACTCTACCATATTTATTCCCCTAATTTAATTTGTTAAGTAGATAGATACACGCTACCATTATAACGATAAAATTTATTACTTACTTTTTAGTCCACTGAGGCTGGCCGATGGTAACTCCACACAGTGGAATTACCGAGTGAACTCGGGTCTTGAAAAGACCCATGTAGGACGGAGGAAACACAGATGCCGGCAAATCATTCCGCAGCCGAGCTGTTGAACACAAGAACGAGTAGTAGAAGCGACCCGTTCTCTTGCGACAAATGTCAATCGTGTGAAAATATTGGGCGTGTGTTTGGCATGTCTTCCGACTATGCACCGGTGTTAAAGGGATCAATGACGGTAGTTTCTCAGAGCACCTTCCACTAAAATACCGGTAGAACAAGGAAAAAATATCCACCTGACGTCTGTGCTCCAAAGATTGCTCCAAAGATCCGTTTAATAAGATAGGCAAATCTATCAAACGGACCGCCTGTTCCTGCACAGAGTCAAGGGTTTTTTTTCAGATATTTTGGGGCTTCCGACCAGAGGCAGTTATGCACTATTAAAGTATCTGCGGGCTCTGTACAATACGTCCAGCTTCTGAGAGGCTCTACTCTGGCTTCGATGGAGCCCGCATGGCTGATCTGGTTATTGGGGGGGTCATTGGGGGGTTTGTTGGGAAGATTGCTTCCATTAAAGGAGACTTTATCGTCATTTCGATCCCTTTTAGACGTAATCAGACATAAGTGTTGTGTCTCAAATAAAAATAAAGAAATAGCAACAGCGCTAGGAAGTGATCAAATCACTCCTCTTACACTGTCATAATTCACTAAATCGGTGCTCTTAACGCTCGTACCTGGAAATTTACGATAAAAACTTTAACGATATACTTTTTCTATAGGGCTTTACGCTAAAATTTCTGTACGCTGTTTCCAGAGAAGCGCCGATATATCCCAAGTTGGGTCGTTACTTTACTTCATTGTTCCAGGGAGGACCATCCACCGCCACCCTGTCCTATGCCCCCGCCCTGTCCCACACCACACCCCCGCCCAGTGATAACACTCCACCCAACAATAAACACTTTATGTAGGTACTTCATTTTATACGGGGGGGGCGAGAATTACTTTCCACTTTCAGCTGAAGGGAGAAGTTAAATTGAGCTAAGAGAATTGAGAAAGGAAAACAATTATAACTAAAGTGGCGAAGGTATTGCAAAGTTTGAAGCGCAGCACAACGGATACTCTACCGGGGGGTGGCGGCGGGTGGTAAGTAGGAGTGACTGGGAACACGTCGCGCCCCACGTGCCCGGCCCGAGGGACTGAATAGCCACAAATCGTGAGTTAATTAAATTACACTTAGAAATAGAATCCTCCCAGGCTTGTCGGACCCCCTCCTCTCCTTGACCGGC
Source organism: Halesus radiatus (assembly GCA_022606495.2). NCBI lineage: Eukaryota > Metazoa > Arthropoda > Insecta > Trichoptera > Limnephilidae > Halesus > Halesus radiatus. The sequence goes on along the minus strand of JAHDVE020007328.1, from coordinate 21,673 downwards.
TCCAAACGAAACGAACTATTTATTATCAGTTAACTATGACCGAGAAGGTAGCTTTTAATTTACGGTAACGTTAATGGCATCGTAAGAGTGTAGTATACGAGCGGTAAAAACAATGTTCTATAAAATGGTGCCAAAGGGTGAATTAATAATCTAGTACGAGTATGCCACTTTAATTATTCCGATTGAGAGGAGAGAAGCACCGAGCGACTGAGGCAGGGCGGACTAATGCTCCACGAAATTGAAATAACAAGGATACAATAAAAAAAAGCTATTTGGATCCCTCTAATTATTATACCATGAATATGCAAATTTTTCAATTAAGCCGAGTATCAACAGTTTGTTGAAAACGGCGCGAAGAAAATTAATAATAAAACACTTATCACTTTTAATTTATCTCACTTCCGAAAACAATTCGTTTCTATTTTACTTCTTTTGTCTTATTGTTTCTTACCTAGGGTCTAGTGAATTCAATTCGCTGTTGTTCAATTCGAATGTACTAAATTAAAGATATTGTCGAACAAGTATTTAAATGTTTCTCTTTTTACGATCTGCTATTTCGAGCTGGAAATCTGATGGTAATTTTGTGATAAAAACACACCACACCTTTTTAATCCGTCGGCATACTTACCGCCACAATAGGACGGGTGCGTTTTCTTCGCATCCGCATATTGCTTGCATAATTAAGGCGGCTAATACTCCTCCCACGGACCTGGGTAGATTATAATAAAAGTAAACAGCCGTTCTTCCCAACCATACGAGATGAAAGTTTGCCGCAAAACTGTTAAAATGGACTAATTCGCTCTTCCCAACGAAATTCTCCATCAAATTTACGATCAATTTAGAATATCGATTTTTATGTATTAAGTTCCCTTCAGCAGAAAACTAGCTACAAAAAGTGTCAACAGGGTGAACAAACGTCACAGAAATGTCAAATTTCATTATTAGCTTACGATCTATTTTACGCGATTCAAATATTGAATGACAAAGATTTATTTCTGTTTTCGAATGTCAAAATATGTTTTTCGTATGTTTTAAATAAAACTAACCCATCTATCGAGCAGTATCACGACACCAGACACTCAAGAAGTAATCCAATAGTTTCAACAAAAACCATGACATCCCTTGTTTAAAGACAATTTTCATACTTAGGACCAAAATTGTTCAATATAATACCCGATACATGGAAAATGAAAAGTACAAACGTCCTGCGTAAACTGATCAATGTATGGCTTCTCGATTTAGGTAAGGTCAAAAGCGAACATATGCTCATTAATATATATGTACAATTTTAATAAAACCTCCTAATGTAATTCATTACTACTATACATTAAATCAAAAAAAAATGCATATCATACTTTAATCTTGTATACTTTAAACTTTTATACTTTATACTTTAAACTTTTACATCTCATATGTAATTCATTATTACTCCACATTAAATTAAAAAAAATATATACTTAATCCTTTATTTTTCAAACTTTTATACTCTATATTTTATACATGTACATCTCAATTGTAATTCATTATTACTCTACACTAATTTAAAAATGAATATCATAAGTATAAGATACTAAAGTTAGTACAGTTTTTTTTTTCTTAATTTGACTTTATGGATTCTTTTATATTCTTTCATGTATATGTATATTAATATGAAATAATCTTATCAATTTGACTGTCCTTTAACGGGATTTGCTCCTAGTTGGACAGTCAAAGCCTTGTGAAATATTTCTGTAAAGAGAACCCAACTTATTTTATTAATTATAAGCTACATTTTGTCTTGTTTTTTTCACTCATCGAGGAACGTCAAATGTCATATGTACGAAATGAACAATATCCTTTCAGAATAACACTTTATTTTCAACATATTTTTAACACATATTTGTAAACTATAAAATGTTGGTTTATGTATTAGTTTTTAAAACAAATTATATGTATTCATAATAAATAAAATATTAACTCATCTATGTTAATTGTACGAGACGTATAGGCCCGCACAACGGACTGTAAATATTTAGGCACCGGCACACATTGTGATTCGCTAGTTCTCCTGAGAAAGGTGTTTGGTAGTTTCCAAGTGGGGATGTCGTCGCCCGAAGCGTACTTGATTTGTTGCACCGGCCAGAATGGTCGATCGCTTGAGGTGGTGTCAGCTGTCATATGAATGAGGTTTGCTGCGCATCCGGGACGGCATTTGGGTCGGACCAGTCGCTGCAAGCTCGTAGGTAGGCTGGGTGGCTGTCGGGATCAGGTTGTGGCATATCCGGGACGGCTTTAGGGTCGGACCGGTCGCTTCAAGCTCGAAGGTAGGCTGGGTGGCTGTCGGGCTTAGGTTGCGGCATATCCGGGGGACGCTTTAGGGTTGGACCGGTCGCTGCAAGCTCATAGTTCACTTGAGGTAACGTCAGCTGTTGCTGGGTGTAGAGACTATGCCTGTCTGACAGCGGTAAGTTGAGGTATCGGAGGTGAAGCAGCATTTCGGCGGATTTCTCTCGTCTGGTGAGGAGAGTGGGTCTGGGTAGAGTGAAGATCTCTTACTTGGTGAGGAAGGCAGGTCCGGGTAGATTGAAGATAAATGATGGAGGTCGATTTTCACGGTGAAACAGCGTTACAGTGGAGATGTTACTTGGAAAGGATCGTGAGCGGGAATAGAGCGCGTGCCTATGTGCGTACAATTTTTATAGGGCGCCGGCAACCTTATTTGCAGGTGTTATGAAATCATTGCATTTTGTGGTGTAATTTTGACTTGTTTACGGTGAAATATAGGCCATTGGCTCGCTTGGTATTGCATTTTGTTGTACAATCTTGACTTGGTTATTTACACGTGTTGTGCAACAATTTATATTTGGTTATAAAGAAATATGTTTTATCTGTTTAAATTGATTCACTCTAGATGCGTTTGATATATAAATTTTACGTAGAAAGTTTTTACTTTCATATCACTAGATTGTCTTAAAAATGGGCGTCTACTATTTTATCGTGTATGAAAGTGGGCGGACCCTATTTTATAATGGGCGGGTACTTCTATAGACAATTTAGGATAATCCAGATCTTTGAATGATCTTCCATTGGGTCTGAGGTCAGAGAGCAATTTTGACATTTTAAATAAAATCCAAAAATATTTTTTATAAAATAAAACAATTTACAGTTGTATACTGCCCTGAAGAAGCTACGGTAGGCTAAAGTATAAATAAAGTGATGTAAAACAAAGTTATTGTTTTATTTTATAAATTATAACGTCACATCACCAAGTTACCGATTCATACCAAAAATATTTGTTACTGTAAAGCGCTCCAAACTTGAACAAAATGTGTGGTGCCCTTGAGGCGAGTTAATCATTAAACTGCGCTACACAAAAAAATATCTTGTATTTATTATTCGAAGCAATAATAATTTATATTTTCATTTTGCTAGTTCCCCATTATAGTAGATAGGTGATTTACATGTATTATTTATTCTAATTATCTTCTGGAATAATTAATGTCATTAAATATTTTTAAAACATTATGCCATATTATTCGCAAAAGCATTGGTGACTTTGTCGGCAAAACAGATTTTTTTTATTTAGTTCATTCAAAATATTTTATTATCACAGACATAACTGATTGAAACAAATAGTATTATTTAAAAAATATTTGCATGTATACACTTCAAACATGTTTTATTATAACAGACATAACTGATTGAAACAAATAGTATTATTTAAAAAATATTTGCATGTATACACTTCAAACATGTTTTATTATAACAGACATAACTGATTGAAACAAATAGTATTATTTTAAAAGAACATTTGCCTGTATACACTTCAAACATGTTTTATTATAACAGACAAAACTGATTGAAACAAATAGTATTATTTAAAAAAAAACATTTGCCTGTATACACTTCAAACATGTTTTATTATAACAGACATAACTGATTGAAACAAATAGTATTATTTAAAAAAACATTTGCCTGTATACACTTCAAACATGTTTTATTATAACAGACAAAACTGATTGAAACAAATAGTATTATTTAAAAAAAAACATTTGCCTGTATACACTTCAAACATGTTTTGACTATTTAGCAGCGGGTAATGATTTGTGACATAACTAACTTACTAACTAACCATCTCGCCATTTCCCCGCAGAGAGGACGGACCACCAAACAACTCGATCTTGGCATACACTTCTTGCTTCATTCACATTCATACAACGTCTCATATATTATCTTCTGTTATTCCAACTTCTGACATGGCCCGACTAAAGTATTTGCCTAACTTGATCGTGCCATGTCTTCCTTGGACGTCCCGGCTTCTTCTTCCATTTACATTCGAGTCATATATTTTCGTAACACTCATTTCTTCGTTCATTCGCTCTACATACCAGCACCATATCGTACATGGTTTTACCACACATTCGTCTCAGAGATGTCATTTGTACAGTATTCAGTCTACTTTAATCCTTCCTCTGCCAGTTCCATGCCTCACTGCTACATATCAGCGTTGCTATATGGCGACCGATAAGTAGATAAATAAGTGGGACAAAATACAAAAAGTTTTCTAGTGGAGAATTGTTTGAGTACGTTGATATTGCCATTGCCTATATACGAGTATTGGAATGATTTGTCTTGACCTGAGATAATATTATGTCATGCAGTTGAAGTCGAGGCAGTCGTCACGGACCACTGGAGTCAGGTACGGAGTCAGGCGGCGGAGCAAGTGCGCCTGCTGGAGAGGGGTGTGGGTGAGGAAAGTAGAGGGTGAATAAATCAATATAGAAATTTGTGTTGACAAAGTAAATATTGGACCAATCAATGGATCAATCGGGAGAACAAATTGTATTCCCCGAGGAACGAAAGTTGTTTTAAGAAAATCCAATTTCTACGACAAACAGGACGCCATCTTACGTTGCTTGATCCGCATTGGTTCAGGGAGATCGGTGAGGGGGAGGAGGGGGTTAAGTTCACGAGTACGCGTTTGATTTCAAGTCAGAAGATTGCAGGTTCGTTTCTTACTACGGTGCAAAATACATCGACCTATATTGGTTCTCTGCACACAAGGGCTTCTTGAACCTGAACCATAAATTATAATAGACTGCCGTAAAGAAACATGAAGGTTACGTTTTTGGCGATATGTTTTCAAAATACAGGATTTTAAGAAGCGTGCCCCGAACGGCCGGCACAGTGGAGTCGTAGTTTTGCGACACAAAACGGTTTCATAAAAAAATCACTTAAATGGTAATCTTTACGTGATATTACAGACATTTTTAAGACCAATTTGCCAAATAAATTGGGTACCTTATACTTTGTATGAAATCTAGTTTAAAATATATGATGTTGTATAAAACATGCTGAAAATAGGAAGAAAATATAACAGGAAGTGAAAGATAGAAAGGAGAAAAAGACATGCAAAAGGATTAGATTATAAAAAGATATATATATATATATTTAAATCTCTTTTTTAATGTGTGTATACATTCACGCATGTGCACATATAAATATACATGTACATATATGTACACATACATACACATACATACAGAAGGCAGAAAATAAATATAATACACAAAATTTTAATTACAGATAAAAAACTAGAAGGTGATGATGTATCTTGGATGGGGGAAAAGTGGGTCTGAATCAGAATTTGGACAGAAAGACGCGTCGTGTAAGGCCAAGCGGAAAAACTATGAATTAGAGAAAATAATTGAGAGAACAATAGTTTCGACAGATGAAAAAAGGAAGAAACAAGGATTATACAATATGAAAATTTCGGCAAATCTAAGAGACGATTCAGGCGGGACGGATGCGTAATAGGAGTACAATTTTCTAATTTCAGAAACGTAGATATTCACAAGGAAGTGAAACTAGACTGATTGTAGGTGGTAAAAGGTGTTAATTGAGTAGATTATATGCATAAGATAGAAAAGTGGTGTAGACAAACGACATACCGATCAATTTCAAAAATTAAACTGAAGGAATTTGTTAGCAGTGTCGAGATATATTGAGTACTAGATAGGGAATAATTCGACCATTTTTTCAAGATTTTGGGGTTGCCGATGTCCTTTGTTTAGATAAGAGTGAAGAGTACTTGGATAGGCGTAGAATTAACATGAAACATGGGTTATAAAGAGTAATAACAAATGATTAAATTAACATGTAAGCATAGGGGTGTTTACTTTATGAAAAATCATAAAAAGTAATGGGTTTTGGGATGAACCCTGATTTACATAGGTTTTTTATGAAAATAATTGTAACCCATCATAAAGAATAAATTAATTCGATTTTTAGTTAGAAGGAGACAGAATTAGGGGGCTGGCCAATAAACAGGTCAACGTGCTCCGTTTCCAGTGTTGGAATGAGGAAATCGAAGGTAAAAACACCCAAAAAATTCACTTATAAAATTATTAAAGGTAATGAAAAATCAGTTAAGGGTGATATTAATCGATCCGGATGACAGTATATGGACGACTACAAGTACATATGAACGGGTAGTGCAGTTAGACCAGGGAAAAGTAATGCAATAATTTGAAACATCATTCCGGAAAGGTATATTAATTAAATTTGACAGGTGAGATAGGGTAAGAATTGTAAAGTATTTACACCAATATTAGGATCAATTGAGAATTGCACGAAAAGATGCGAGACCAAGGGCGAAGGGAATTTGTGAAATTGAAGAAACTTAGAAATGCGCATCTATAAATAAATTTCGATAATATAATGGCTATATTTACGAGAATCCGAGGTCATGGATGACACAAAAATTAGCAACAGATAAAATTTTCAGAAAGAAAAACATGAATCTGAATTTTTCTATTTTAGAACAAAGAACAGAAGAACGCTCTAGAGGAATTAACTAAATGCGATCCTGGCTAATACGATGGAGCAGTGGGACAACTTGGGCGTTTTCCGTGTCACGCGAATGTTTACATTGGATATTTACATTCGAAATTAGTGTTTACATATGAATTTACGAGTTGATAAAGAACATAATTTAATATAGATGTGAAAGATAGTTCGGACCTTTTGTTATTACTCTGGGTATAATTACGGATGTGAGATGATAATTCGGTAGTTCGCCAGGAATCATACGACGGAAAAGGTTTTGATCGGGGCGGACGGATATCAAAGTAATTAACAGTGGTTTTGGACTTTCAAAATTTCATCTTGATTTGAGTCTTAAAGTTAAATATAGTGTTTTGTATTAGAATTTTTTATAAAATCTTAAAAGTTGCTTCAGTGATTATTATATAATAAATAAAGTTTTGTGTTTATAATCTTAAAAGTTGCTTCAGTGATTAATATATAATAAATTAAGTTTTTTTTTTAATTTTAAAAGTTGCTTCAGTGAATTAATTGAAATTGTGCTGTAACTGGAATTACAATAGTTAAATGAAATGTGATTTAATTCGTATTTTTTGTTGAATTAATTCATTAGAGTTTTATGAAAAAAATTAATAATATTTTGCTTGATTAAATTTTCTTAAAGAATTGTCGATCTAAAATTTAATAACAATATAATGAATTTAAACAAGTGAAGTGCTCGACGATTAAATTTTTTTTGTGGAAATCTAAAAAACATCTGAGTTCGTGTCTCTAAAAGTTTCATATTTTTCAGTTTTTGATAACTAGAGTGGAGTTAATTTCGTTTTTAAAGATAATAAAGTTCTAAAATATTACCAATCATTCGGTTTACGGAATTAATTAATAGATTGTAGAGATAATTAAGTAATTATATTATATGAGTGCAAAAGTAATAATATTTTTAAAGTCAAGAAAAATTAATAACTAAAATAGGTAAACTAAATCTATTAATTATTAACTTTAAATCAAGTCGAGTTCGGTAGACTTAGCAAAGATTTATTAAATTTATAAATATCGTCAAATTTTAAATCAGTTTAGAAGGAGTTTTAGACAAAATATTTATCACGAAAAATATGCAAATTCGAAGATAGGATTAATAAAATTGAATTTATTCCGAACGTCCAAGTGAATAGAATAGGAAAAAAACCAACAAAAAAACATTATTTAATAATATTCGTTTTGAGGGGTCAATAAATTTTAAAAATTGTACAAATCGGTAGATCACGAATTGAAATTAGGAAAGACAAGATTGTTATGAGGTAGATATTCTTACATTAGTTTAAACATACCAGGCAGGGAAGTTCAATAAATCCGAATCTCGTGATGACGTGTAGATCCCGTCTTAGGAAAAATTATGAAATTTGTCGGATTTCGGGTAAGTCAACCAATGTTCATAACCTAAGTTTTCAGATACTCCAGGAAGCGGTCGGATGGAGACATAAATTCTACTTCTAATTACGTATACATACGTATATGTTACATATTATTTATTTATTACATATTATTCCTATATTACATATTATTCCTATGTTACATATTATTCCTTTATTACATTTATTCCTATATTACATTTTATTCCTATGTTACATATTATTCCTTTAATACATATTATTCCTATATTACATATTATTCCCATTATACATTGTCATTTTGCTTATTTATTTTGAGATTGAAGAGTTTAAAAAAAAGTCTTACTGGATTATCCGTTTTCAGGCTATCGGAAAGGAGGTTGATGTACACGAGTATATGGCCTATGTTTCTTTTACCACTTTCAGGCTTTATTGTATTCGTGTACAATTTATTAAGTTGTCTTGTTTAGTGTTCGTGTACTTGAGATGTTTTTATAAATGCTGTGTTCGTGTGTATAAGTCCATTTTTTTTTATTTTGTAGATTAATAGGCATATATTATATTCGTAGAGTTTTTCAAGTTCATTTCTTGCTATAGCTTGTTATGACTTTATTACTTACTGGGGTAGCCCGTTCTGTTCTAAGCAACATTTTCTGGTTAGTGTAATGGTAGTAGGAGGTTTTTGTTTATTTATTTATTTTTTATTATTTATTTATCCACAGAACATAATTACAAGCATGGTAAAATAAAGAAAAGAGCAAAATATATAGTCCTGCAAAGTGGTCACATGATAGCTTGTCTGCAGGTTCTACAAAAATCAATTTGTCCTAATAGTAATAGTAATACATACAAAATTTTCTGGATTTCTTTTTGTTTTATAAGTATATATTAAACTTAAAAAAATAAAATAGGCACTTACATTTGACATAAACATTACAGGTACATAATTTAAGTGAATCATTAAGTAAACATTGATAACAATCAACTGATACAGCCATATATAGTATGAAACAAACAATTGAATATTATAAAGCCAGAAAAACAACGGCATACGCATGCTTCATAGACTTGAGCAAAGCTTTTGACAGGGTTAGTCATAATAAGTTGTGGAAAAAACTGACCGAACGACAAGTACCACCGCAAATTGTTAATATATTAAGTACATGGTACAATCAACAGGAAAACTTTATCAGATGGAATGATAGCCTATAAGAAGCATCTCAATTAAAGTGCGGCGTTAGACAAGGAGGCTCAATGTCCCCAGTGCTGGTCAATGTATACATGGATGAACTTAGCAAAACTCTTAAGAAAACAAGAATCGGATGCCACATTGCTGGGGTATGTATGAACAATATCAGCTATGCAGATGACATGGTCATACTTGCCCCATCGGTAAGAGCAATGAGAAAATTTCTAGCCAAATGCGAATCGTACGTTATTAGTCACGGGCTAATGTATAATGCAAAAAAATCATCACTGCAAATCTGCGGCGAAATCAAATACTTGGGGCATGTCATCACTGATGACCTAAATGATAAAAATGACATAGAACGCCAAAGAAGAGCGCTGTGCGTACATGCCAACATGCTCGCCAGGAGATTTAATAGGTGCAGTCCTCCGGTAAAAAAGCAACTATTCCAGACATACTGCATGAGCTTTTACGCTAGCGAACTATGGACTATCTATATCTATACACAAGGCGTCATGGACACACTCCGAGTGCAATATAACCATGCTTACAGGGCGCTGTTCGGCCTCCCTTGGAGATGCAGCGCCTCGCAGATGTTCGCAGAGGGAAGGGTGCATGGGTTCGCTGCTTTGATGCGCCACAGAATAGCCGAGACGAGTCAGCGCTACCGGAGATCGGAAAACACTCTTGTCCAGGCCGTCGCCCAGTGGCATGGCGCGCCCCTACATCGTAGATGGAGAATTTCCCTCCGGCCACTGTAGCATAAGTGTTAAATATGTTATTTTAATTTAATTTAATTTTTATTTATGTTTTTATATTATATTTCCACAGTGTGTAATTTTTTATTCTTAAAATGTATTCTTTTTATATGGCAGACAAAGTATTGCACTCACCGCTTTGTTCTGCTGAAACAAAACATTATTATTATTATTATTATTATTATTAAAGATACATAGATTGCTCATTTAAAATCCATAACTTTTTCGTTTTCACGCAAAGCCTCTCACTTTCCTGCAATTTATAGCTTTCATTAAATTTATTGAAAATCACTGGCACTACTCGTATGTATTCAAGATTTCGACCTCCATATTTATTTGAAATTTTTGTAATTTTCAGGCCACTTCTTTCAGTGAATCTAGTGCTGTGTTTGTGCACCAGTGGCTTTTTGTACTGGCTTTCTCCCGCGTCATCTATAATAGTGATGTACCATAGGAGACCTTTTACAGGAAGTAGGCCCTGGAAATATTTAATATACGTAATGCTTGTGTGACCCCAAGTTCGTATTCCATATCTCAGATTGGATTCTACCATGGAAAAATATGTAAGTTTAAGTGTGCAATGTGGCAAGACAAATTTTAATTTATAGAAGCTACTCGATATAGATCGGAGCTGGTTGCGTATTTTGGCCACTTGCGTGTCCCACTTAAATTTATTATCTACTAATAATCCCAAATAAGCATAATCGTTTGTAAAATTGATCGTGTCGCAGTCAAGTTTTGGTATATTCCACATTTTCACACTCGGTGACCTTATATACATACATTTGGTTTTCTTAACATTAATAATTAGTCCTACATCATGCGCCCATTTGAGAAGTTCATTAAAGTCTAGTTGTAAATCTTGAAGAGCTATTAAGGGATTTTCATTTGATACTACTCGTACAAGTGCAGTGTCATCTGCGAAAATGAATCTTTTAAATAATTTGGACATAGCAGTAACGTATATAATGTACAATTTAGGACCTAGAATTGACCCCTGTGGTACACCTGATTTTACATATCTACATTTACTCATTTCATTTAAAATCTTTACCTTCATTTTTCTATTTGATAAATAGTTTTAAAAAAAAGAAAGGAGTTTACCACGGATTCCTATGGCATCAAGTACAATTATTATTTGTTTATGGCAGAGTGTATCAAAGGCTTTTGAGTAATCAATAAAAAGTACCAATATGTGTTTTTGAGATTTTAGCTGGGAATTTAGATAATTGGAAAAGTTTCCAAGTCACAACTTTTTTTTCTGGAACCCAAACTGGCATTCATCGATAATACTCAATTTATTTAAATATTTATCTAAATTTATCGAAACATATTTTTCAAAAAAAATTTCTAATGCAGGTAATATAGAAATTGGCCTGTAATTATTTATAGAGGAGTGGTCTCCATTTTTAAAAATACATTTTATTTCCTCGGGAATTTCGCTCGTATCAATTATCATGTTAATAAAGTGAGCAATTATAGGACAATTATAAGTAATTTGACATGTTTTTTTAAATCATACATACGAATTAGGTCTACGCCAGGTGTCTTGGAATTTTCATACCTACAATAATACATTCAATTTGCTTGGTATTAGCTCTTGGTAGGTACATTGAATGTGGTAGATATTCCTGTACGCAGTCAGACGCTCGGACATCACATTCATGCAATAACTTATTAACTCCCTCATCAAAGAAGTTAGCAAAATTTTCTGCCACTAAATCAGTCGGTTTGGACTTTAAGAAATATTTAGATACAATTGCATCACAGCTGGATTTATTTTTCCTTCCTAAAATTTTATTTATTTCATTCCAAGTTTTTTTAATGTCCTTAAAGCAATGATTAAATTTTTTATTGTAATTTTTTTTGCCTACAATATTTGCTTATTTAGTTTATTTCTGTATTTCTTGAATACGTTTTCATATTTTTTGTTGGTTGGCGTGTTTTTCCATTTTCTCCATAGTGCATCTCGTATTTGTATATTTTAAATAACCAAATCGTTCATCCAGGTTTTATGGTTATTGCGATATTTTTTTGTCAATACTTCTGTAACGCTACTATTTTCATAAATATTTTTAAAAAGCGATTTAGTTTCTTGATACATGGTATTAGGTTCAGATAAATTTAGCATTTCTTTCCAATCAGTGATTATGATCGGCAGATTTTTTCCGATTACTATCGGATTATGGAGTATGGCATTCAAGGTGCGATTTGTCGATTTTACAGGTACAGAAATCAATAGAAATGGCAGTTAGGTAGTGATCTGCTATTCTTGTTTCACATACGCATGACCTGATTTCAGTGTTATCTTTTTCTCTTACATAGATATGATCTAGACACGTTGCAGTTACATAGTTAGTTAACACTGCTTCGCGCGTGATATCATATATGCATCTAACTAAACCGAAGAGAGCCATTAAATTTTCATATTGCACTACTGTTGAGTCGTGTTGACTTAAAATATTTATGTTCATGTCACCAAGAATCAAAATAGATTCTTTTATATCGATATTTTCCAAAATTGTTTCCAGTTAATAATTTAATTCAAGAAATAATTTTTTATTTGAATTTGGAGGTCTATGGATTCCTAATAAATGTACACGTTTATGTTTATTAACAGAAATGGTTCCGTAAACGCATTCGAATTGAGTTGTAAGGTTATATAAATATTGTAAGGTTATTCATAACCTGGGAATGTTTGTCTTTCTTTAATAAAAACAAAACCATGCATGGTTACACTAATTAGTACCTGTCCCACATGCACACATCTTTCTTTAATAAAAACAAAACCATGCATGGTTACACTAATTCGTACCTGTCCCACATGCACACATCTTTCTTTAATAAAAACAAAACCATGCATGGTTACACTAATTCGTACCTGTCCCACATGCACACATCTTTCTTTAATAAAAACAAAACCATGCATGGTTACACTAAGTAGTACCTGTCCCACATGCACACATCTTTCTTTAATAAAAACAAAACCATGCATGGTTACACTAATTCATACCTGTCCCACATGCACACATCAGTATAATGAATATAGGGATGTTAACGTGCTTTTTAAGTAATTTGTTTTGGTAATCGTATTTCCGCAATACAGATTTTCATCCGATCATGTACAAGTGTACCGCAGAGCGAGACGAGAGCTCGGGTTCAACGTTTAACTTCAAGGCGGTCGCTCAGTTTGCTTGGTCAAGGCGACAGTCAGCGTTACTAATATGTACAACTGGTGTATCATAATATCTATAATGGAAGATGCATGAAGTAAAGAAGTGAAAAGATTGCGAAGGAAAGAACGCTCTCACGCACTGATGTCTGACCAAATTCGTGTCGCTTTCCTGTTTCCTCTCGACTTGCGCGTCTATTGTATTGTATTCAGTTGATTCTATGACGTAATATATGGAGATTTCTAGGCCGCATTGCTTCTTAGGTGACATCATACATGGAAATTAAATAAACCTAGTAGTTACCAGTGGCGTGCAGCCCATAAAATTAATAATAATATTTTATTTTCTTCTTTTTTTTAAAACAAAATAACAAATAACGATATCCTCACTGGGATTTTCCGTGCTGAGGATTTCTTTTACAAAATATGAAATTACATTATATTAAATTAATGTGCTTGATGAACAAAATTAAATAATTGTAACGTGGAATATTTTAAGTGCAGTTGAGTGGTTTCGGTGTTAATCTGTGTTTGGTGTCAATATATTTTCTATTTCAGATCTCCCTGTGTAACGTATCCAATGTTTTATTTTATTATCCCATAAGGGCTAAGAAGCTGTGTCTACCCCAAGAAAAAGAACCATGTACTTATCATTGTTCTTTTTTCTTCAAAAAACACGACAAATTCTTCATCAAAATGCATTTCTATTTCAATGAACTTGATAAGGAACATGTACGCTCATTTATTTTAAATGAACTTGGTAAGGAACATGTACGCTCATTTATTTTCAATGAACTTGGTAAGGAACATGTACGCTCATTTATTTTCAATGAACTTGGTAAGGAACATGTACGCTCATTTATTCAGTTGGCCATAACAATTCTCAGACTATGTTTTTAATGCCCTGAATTTAATGTCTCTGAAACAATTACATTCAAAAGATATTTTAATTTACGTATTCAAAAACCAGGATAACTTTTCACATACAAACTCGGGTCGATTCACAAGATCCTCATTACAACTTACATTGCACCAACCTACAACTAAAACAACTTTGGAGAATGAAATTTGCAATATTTCTCTATAAAAGTATTTAATATCCTCCCTCTAGCAATAAATACCATTACAAAATTAACTGACTTCAAAAGAAGTATTAAGATATAGATTATGGACATGGTAGAATATAGATATGGTGTTGCAACCGAATAGAGTTGAACGGTAACGGTGTGGGTTTTTTATGAATTTTAGAACTTTTATTAATTTATTGCATTATATTTTTCCTCTAGTAATATTTTAACATAATCACAAAAAATACTTAAAAAAATTAACAAACTTACAAAAACTTGACCTAATATATAATCCATACATAAAACTATGTACAATGTGACCCAGTAAGGTCACAATTTTTGCGATTTTTGAAAAACATTATGAGATAAGTAAATAAATAACAGAAGATGGCAATAAAACAGTATTATTAAAATATTCAATGCACAACTGATACCAGAAATAAAAAAAATAAAATAAAATAAACTACACACAGCTTACCTTTGATCATAGACGAATGAACGCCACTGGTAGTTACTTATCCAAACTGCAAGTTCAAAAGGGCATTCATCAAATGTTAGCTGCGCGTAATATTCTCAATATTTTACATCGACACAGAAAGTATTTAGGTGACTCCTTCGGCTCATTACGACGAGGAACACAAGACAAACTGTAACGTTTTTCTGCAACACTTACACAACCAACTATCAGTCTCATTCTTTAACCAATAGGATTCATGATCTGGGCAACAGGATTGGTGGTATTTTTTATGTATTTGCTGACTCCATTTCTATAGTGAAACGTCACCTATACCAACACTTTGATGAATCCTTCGATATGTAATATTGTAGCTTGGATAATGTAGCGATAATGATTGTAGTTATAGTATTGTTTTAGTTTTCCATTTTATGTCACTGTTAAACATTTGAAAAAGATGGTTCATTACTTTATTGTTTAGAATCTTTATGTACCTGTAATTTTCGAGAACTCTTTATTATATTATGTTCTAAAATCTATGTAAAAGCCCGGATGGGCGAATAATCAAATAAATAAATAAATTAATTGCGATTTTAACCCGCAAAACTGTAATTTGAAGAGTTTAACACGCAGAGGATACATTAGATGAATCGTGACTAAACTGAAAGATACATTTATTGCTAGTCTTGCATCTAGGTGAACACATTCTACGTTTATCTGATCAATAAGGTAAGCTTACACTTTATTATATTCAATCAAAGTGGTTCGAGTAATTAAACAAGCTTGATTAAAGAATTACCATGGGATAGTTTTTAGTTCACACCATCCCCTGACCACTTAAAACAACCCACAGTTATATTACCCAGTGTCATTATTAGCGTATATCCTCCTGGAGGGTGTGGGAAGGGGAGGAGGTGGGTAGTTCCCACGCTCACCTAGTAACCGTGACTTTTAATGGATGTATAACAATCGGTAAATAATCGAGAATATTCGCCCACTCGTCATATTATTACTGTAATATCAACTAATGGTAGGCGGCTACTTCCCGTCCAACACAATGGAGGACTAAAACTAAAACACTAAAAGGTTTTGCAATTAACTTTACCAACAAAACATCATTTTCACAGTACTTAGGTTTTATTTGGCACAATCAACTGATTAGGAAAGCCTCAGATCTTTGGTGATTTAGACTTGTACTGTACAGAGCAGAGCACCGTAAGTGGTTCTATGGAATATTTGAAATATTTATTTATTTGAAACACTCATTATTTAACAACAAAATGTAAGAAAGGTTTAACTGCCCAACTAGGAACAAATCATGTTTTAGGAGAGTCAAATTGACAAATTCGGTTCATATTAAGTGCCATTATACAAAAAAGGTAGTATTGACACAGTATGGTAAAATAATATCTACAAAAAAATATAATAATTAAGTATAAAGAAATGTGAAAAATAGTACAGAACATAACAATTATGTGTACCAGATAATTTGAGTATAGTATGATAATTAATATAGAATAATAGTTATGTTCAAAATGGTAAGAAAAAAAAATAGTAATCATGTACGTACGAGTATATCAGATAATTTGAGTATAGTATAATAGTTAAGTACTTATGAAGAGATGGGAAAAACAAATATTATAGATTAAACAATTATGTATATGTGTTTGGTAGGTATTTGTTGGTGCTATAAGGAAAAAATGGGTTCAAAATTGATTACTAAAAAAAGATAACATTATTGAGTAATATTGATAAGATTGAGTTACGTATCACTCAGCTTTATGAGCCTCAGCTATATATATATGTAGCTAAACTGTAACTTTTAATAACAAGATTTTGGAAGAAAACACCGGTTACGTTAAAAGTAGTTAATCCGTATTGAGATTTTAAATGTATTTATGGAATTTGAGAAAATGTCAATGTTGTGATGTGTACTTATTTCATTGTTCTTGATGTTATTGGTATAAAATGATGATATCCCGTATTATTCATGTGTACGAGTATGTCTGTCCAGAATAAATCAATATTTCTTTCTTTTGTGATCTTGTACTCGTACATCTGGGTCTAACGTATACTCGTAGTGTGATCTTTATTGTGTTTAATTTATTGATCTCCATTCAGCTCTGCGAGTATTTTGGTTTTCATTATTTTTCACACGATCATACTTGATTTTACCACACATTCGTTTTAGAGATGTTATTTCTACAGCATTCAGTATCTTTCATCCTTCCTCTGCCAGTTCCATGACTCACTGCCATATATCAGGGTTGGTATCAGCACTCCGTTATGGACTGCTAGCTTCGCTTCTTTGGACAACTTTTTGTTTGGGCCAACCGCGTTCAGTCCTCTGTTAATGGAGTTTCCTGCATTCACCCTTCTTACGATATCCCTATCAGTCTTTCCATCTCTCGTAAACATATTTCCCAAATACAGAAACTCATGGCCTGCTTCAAGTATTCATCATTCACCACTATATTGCGCTGTTTTCGTACTCTCTCTTACAAACACCATGACTTTGGACTTACTTACATTCATCATTAGCTCATTCTTCATACATACTTCATTCAGTCGAAAAACGAACCATAGAAACAAATTAAAAGGTTGTTATGTAACGACAGAAGGATCCTACGAGGACTCTATCTACTCGTGAATATTAACGGTAAAATGACGCCAGCGCCACGTTTGCCACAACGGCAGCTTGCACGCCCACGCTCCGGCACTTCCTTCCCACCCGGCTTCCGAATCACTTCCTTCTCACCCGGCTCGTAGAGCTCGCCACCTGGCCATTTTTGGCTGCGGCTGCAAATTGCGACGCCAGCACAAGCATGGCGAGTCAATACCCAGCGTGCTAATCGACTTTATCCTTTCTACCGAGCACCAAAACATGATGTCTCGCCTTTACTATTTCTAAATTCTGTGACAACGATGTCTGTTCCGGATACCTGTTCCCTCCATCCGTCTGCCGCCACGAAGTAATCGTAAGCCTAATTTATATTCCCCTTTGTGTTGTAATTCTTTTAGACCACCCCTGTTAATCATGCCCGTTTAGAGAATATCAGAGAGAATAATCACCCATAACTTCCATTTGAGGTTAGGTTAGCCGTTGATTATTGTAGCATAACTTACCATGTATGTACCTTCTGCTGAAATAAACCCTGAGTCTGAATGCATATCATAGCATCATTTGGCGTAGTATTATAGTCCCCCGACCCCAATTATACGCCCCCCCCCCTTGACGGCCTCCATGGTCGAGGGGTAAGGCTCTCGACTACGAATACGAAGGTCGCGGGTTCAAATCCCGGCGTGCGCAAGTAATTTTAATTTAATTAATTTGTGTTGTTTCACAATTAATTCATTTAAAAATAATATGTAGTATATTTGTGCACGTTCCAGAGTGGAAGATACTCCCAGTATCGCCCTGGTGAAAGACCACCATTCAGAAATGAAACGTTGCTTGAAATGGCTTTTAGCCGTGTTTGGTGACCAGATCTGAATAGCCAGGTATTCCCAACATTCCTCTTCCCCTTCTCCTTCCCCTCCCCAATACCTTCAGCCTCACAACATTCCCCAATTGGGAATGCCATAGTCTCACTGGCTCCAGACGGTTGGGAGCAGTTGGGACTCTTGTAAGGTATTCATATAAAAAAAAAAAAATAAAAAATAAGACTACGACCCTGCAGAGGAGATTCTTGGCCTACCGAAACTGAGCTAGTCGAATGTCCAGAGCCGAGCTCCGTGCCAAGACACAACCCGTAACCGCTCTGTCCCAACCTTACTCCTTTCCATCTCCTTCCCACAACCCCACCTTTCATTCCATATATAACAAGGTAATTAAATTATACGACAAATTTGTGTTACAATTTGGTAATCAACTTGTGTGCTATTTTGGTATTTGACCGACAATCGGTGGAACGTGGAAAACAATGGCCATCTCCAAATACACAATTCATACCCGAACTTGAAAAACTATACATGTTATTAGAAAAAAAACTAACCATAACTGTGCAATTTTAATTACCCATTTTTTTAAATAATGTAGACATAGGCCATATTATTAATTGTTTTTGTGTTTAATTTGTTAAACTCAATTTTTTTTTGAGGTTTAATGTAAATCAAAATTAATAATGTTATTATTTTAAGTTCCGCAAGTATTTGTAGTTTTAATTATTGTGACAGCTGTTTCAGAATTCAAGGCCATTTTCAAACTGCGGTTAATCCACATTGTGACGACTGTTTTATATGTTTTTATTTACTCCCACCCGATTCTAATTTGGACGGGTTTTGAAAAAATAATGATTTATTATCGGTAAAACCGATTTAGTTAAAAAATAAATAAAATTCTATATTCTATGAGGTTAATACGTTTAAATTGTACTTTCCCGTATTTAAATGACAATGTTTTCTTAATTGATTTATTTAAATGTGAAATATTGTTTTAAATGTGATAAAAAAAACATTAGAAGGTTATGGGCAAAAGAAGAGTAGGTATTTATTTGAAACACGATTTTATTTGAGATTTTTGATAATAATTGTTTACATTTACAAATATTTATAATTATTAGTTTATTAGGTATGCAACTGAACCATTCATGGATATGACTTTCCGAAGAGATGAGTTTTGAGTTTTGCTCTGAATTGTGTCGAGTCTTTAATCAATCTTAGATCGTATGGCAGTTTATTTCAGCCTCCCGATGGTCGATAACGTTGCTGATCCAAGAGTTGACTGGCGTGAATTAGAATTTTCTGGGATGCAGAGTTCCGATAGGTAAGCCGGGGCCACTTTTGGAACTTTTGGATTGAAGTGTGTACAGAGTTACTAAACTATAAGTTTACTGACTCTAGCATATTTAAAAAGGATTATCTATAGATTTCTTTACATGATTTTAATTTTTAGATTTAGTGATGTGAAATGTTGATTTAAAATTATACTGCATCCGTACGCAGGGTTGTATCCTCTCGGAGGACATTTTTAGGTTTCTTATATTTGAAGTTATCATTCGCGCTGTACGTGGCGAGCTTATTTATGGTTGGATTAGAGTGGCCAGCTAGACTGGCGTAGAACTTAGTTGCCTGTGTGACAATGAAATCCTTGATCAACGGAATGTTGGCATCTTTGTGAATCGTTGAGATTCGGCTCCATTTAGGCGCATTAAGTGCGAGTCTAATGGCTTTATTTTGAAAATTTGCAATTTTTTAATGTGACCCGGAGCAGCGTAACCCCAATTGGGGCAATCGTAGCTGAAGGCAGACCTGATGGTCGTTTTATATAAAAGTAATTTATTATCAATAGAAAGACGGCTCTTTTTGCCCATCATTGGGTAAAGTGCGGATAGACATTTATTTGCTGATTTGATTTTATTACTCATGTGTTGACCCCAAGTCAATTTAGAGTCTAAAGTTATCCCTAGGTATTTCATTGATTTTTCCCATGGTACATTGGCCCCAAACAGTTTAATGGGTGGAGGCCGTCGCCGCATTTTCTTTGAGAAAACGGTCGCGACACTTTTGGATGGATTTATTGATATTCTCCATTTTTTACACCACTTTTTGAGAAAACGGTCGCGACACTTTTGGATGGATTTATTGATATTCTCCATTTTTTACACCACTTTTCTGTTCGAGTGGTTTGAATCTGAACTCGGCGTGTAGCAGTGGCCTCATCAGTTGAACTGGACATAAGCCGGGACCATCCCGTTAATTGATTTAAATACCATCCAGCAAAGCTTGAACTGGATTCTTTCAGGACATTTGAGCCAGTGAAGATTTTTGAGATGCTCTGAAATGTGGGAGTATTTAGATACGCCTGTAATTAGTCTTGACGCAGCGTTAAAAACGGATTGTAATTTGTTAATTTGATAGTTGGGGAGACTTGCATACTTTGCATTGCAATAATCTAGACGTGAAACAACGTACCAATTAACCTGTAATTTAGTCGCCTCTATTGGCAGGTTTCTGCACACTGCTTTAATTTGCCTGAATTGGAAGAACCCTGTGCTTACAGTTCTATTCACTTGGCTTTTAAGGAACAAATCAGCGTCCAGATTGACTCCAAGAATACTTGACTTCTATGTGTAAGGATTTAGGCTCGTTATTGTCAAGCGGGACGTGATTATTCACTAAGAGATGTTCTACGAATTTTGAAAAAGTGTTTTTATTTTTATAACATCGTATATGAGTATGTTTTTTGTATCTAGTTGAGAAAGCCCTTCCCGTCTGCCCGATATAGGTAGCGTTGGAGTTGGCGTGGTCACATTTAAATTCGTATATGCCAATATTATTATGTTTAGGATTTTTATTTTTTGAGTTTTTTTAGGCCTGTTTCTATATTGTTATTGGTTCTAAAAGCTATATTTAAATCACATTTTTTTAATTTCTTTTGCAATTTGTACAGATATTGGACCGAGAAATTTCAGACATGCAATTTTTTTCTAGTTTTAGATAAAAACAAAAAAAATAGTTGCAGAACTTAATAATAACATTATTAAATTTAATTTACAAAAAAATTAAAATACAAAAACATTGAATAAAATTATATTAAATTTATATGCTTGGTGAAAAAAATTAAAATAATTCTAAGGTGAGGTGTTTAAAGTGCAGTTGGGTGGTTTCGGTATTAGTCTGTATTCGGTGTTAATATATTTTGTATTTCAGATTTCCCTCTGCAACATATCCCGTGTTTTATTTGATTTTTAAATTTATTATGGTTGTTGTGATTCTTAAAGGTTAGTGGGATTTTGTTGTAGAGTTTAGTAACATAATATAAGAAGTTTCTTTGTCCAAATTTTGTGTTTGTGGTTCCTTGTTGGATGTGTTTTTGACTCTGAGATCTACGTTTCTAATA
>JAHDVE020007327.1:0-19753 GCA_022606495.2 Halesus radiatus | reverse complement strand
GCCGATGAACAAGTATCTGATTATAAAAAATGGACTAAACAATAGACTGGGAAATGGTCGATTGGCCTTGCGGTTTGCAACGTTCAGATATGCCTTGATTCGGCCCTATGATCAACTACCGAAAACTGCTAATAATTCGAATGTGATACTTATAAAAAATTTAAAAAACGTAACTGAAAGACTAGCAGTATTTAAAATATTTAATGCATGCGAAATTTGATATTTTTATAATCGATTAATTTAAATATTTTTTAAAAATCAAATGATAAATCCGAAAGTCCCGAAACCACTCTCTGAAAAAATATTCCCTAAGGATTTTTTGAGCGATCCCAGAAGTACGCCACTACTTTCACAAATGAAAAAACAGAAAGTAGAGGAGAACACATTAACAGAGATCAATGCCATAAACCCGTTGAATGTGACCTTTAGCGATAATTTACCCAGTTTCAGAGCACCATCAATAGAATCAATGACTCTGGAGCAAATAACTTACAAAATAAAGGACCTTCAGATTGAAAGGTTGAGCGCACAAAGTACAATGCAGTACTATGAAAGTTAAATGGGAGGAAACAAAAATAGTATCGGTAAGGAAGAGTCGTAACTTCGTATGAACCGTAAGACACTTGATTTGCGACTTGATTAACTTGGGAAGAGAAAAACGAATCTTCTGCTTATGAATGACGAATCAGAAGAATTAATACTGATAACAATTGGTAAGCTCTAACCGCAAGAACAATAATTTTTAAAACAAAAGGACCAGAGAAACCGTCTCTCAAAAAACTATTTCGGGAAGCTCAAAATTGTGTAATCCCAGGAATAGTTGAACGCAAAGAGAAACTAGTAGTTGGCTGGTCTCGTTTAGGAGATGAAGTAGCTTGAGACAATCAAACAAAATCCAAATACTCAGCTGGAGTCTCTGTCTCAGCCATAAGCAATTAATATTCAGTCAAAGATAAATAAAAGCCTAATGAATCTTAAGTCATTCTCCTCCAAGGAAGAAGAGTTGACTATTTTCATCGAAAGGGAGAAATAGAAAGCTAAAGAAATCGAAGCACAACTACGGTCACTCGAGAAAAGAAAAAATCAGATGGAACAACTTCTTAATTTGCCCATGACTTGATCATTATTCGCTATCGTTAAATAGGCAAAATGCCAATATTCACATTGAAATATTTCAGATTTAAATTATCAGTATTTATTTAAAATATCATAATCCACTGGTGTTGTCCTTAGAAAAGTAAAGATAGATTTTAAAAAATATATGGATCAATATCGCCAACAACATAAAAAGGTAGCGAGACTCTAATGGACACAGTCTAAACCAATTATTATTACATTTATACAATGATGTACTTGTCGACAGAGTTCGGGTCGATTCTTAGAGGAGTGTTGGTTAAAAGGTTGTAGCAGTGTTGGCACTGGCACAGCAGCCTTAAAAGTTGTCTTTGTGTCAGCTTTTCTGAGATTGAAGCCCTTCTGGTATCTGATGACTTATTTTGATGTTTAGCCTTCATTTTTTTTTTTAAATATAGTTTATGTTCTGCTTCAATTTTGAATGCTGACTATATTTTTTAGAGAGAAGTAGTTCTTTTGAAATGCCTTCACTGCTTTAAATTTGATTTGGCTTATCCTTTCCAATTAAAACTGTACATCATATAAATAACGCAAATATAACACTGAGTAAAATACACGAAAATTATAAATTAATTGTATTATAAAATTATTTTGTATGAACGTAAAATCATAAGATTCAAAGGGAAGTAGAAGCATAAATTCTGTCTTTTCAAACTAATTGCCTATTCAGAACAGAATATAAAATCAGGGGTCTATCTTCCCGCAATATTTGATGAGGTTTTAGTGAAGTTTCAAATCATTTTTGTAATTATGATTGGATTGATGTTAATACAGCGAATTCATTCTAAATATTTTTATTTATTATTAGTGAGTGTTTCCACACAATTGCTACAACAACTACAACCTCACCAAACCCCAGTGGCTTCGATGGGAATTGATGTCAATGACAGCATTGTGACAACTTAATAATCGTATATATAATATTTTTTAGATAAAACTGATCAACGGATGTCAAATATAATTTTATGTGAACATTGGCAGTATGCCTCTTCAACTATAGCGAATCATGATCAAGTCATTTTTAAATTAAAAGGCTGGGTCAGTTCCATCAGTTAGCATACCTTTCCAGTTAGTCTTCGATGTTCTTAAGTTTCAACTGTTCCTTTTTAATCAAAATTTTGAACTCCTCTTCTTTTAAGGAGAGCTACTGGATATTCAGTATCCATTAGTTTATCTTTGACTATAAACCAATTGCTTGAATTTGCGGCAGCGACTTCAGCTGAGTGCTTGGATTCTTTTTGATTTTCTCAAGTCGCATCATCTCCAGGTCGAGATCAGCCACCTCCAGGTTTCTCTTTGCAGTCAACTCTTCCTCGGATTACACAATCCTAATCCTTGCGGAGTAGTCTTTCGAGAGAAGGCGTCTCTGGTCCTTTTCTTTTAAAAGGTGTTGTTCTTGTGGTTTGAGCTTTCCAATTTATTTCAGTATTAATTCTTCTGAATCACCATTCATAAGGAGAAGTTATCTTCTTCTTAAGCGAGTCTGATCAAGCTTCAAATTAAGTTTCATAGTAAGTTATTCCTCTACTTCATATTTTTATTTTCCAATTTCTTTGAACTACTTCTCATGTTTCTGTATCATTTTTTTTGTGCACTATATGTCACTCTAAAGTGATTTTCTTTTCTGATTGGTTTGCTGCATGCTCATTGTTTCTCTTGATAAAGTTTTTAATGAATTTAGATCACTAAAGGTGATATTCAATGGGTATATTGGATTGATCCGTGTTGATGCGTTCTCCTCTTCTTTCTTTTTTCTTTGTGAAAATTGCCGTGCATTTCTGTCATCACTCATAAAATCAAAATCCTTATGTTGCTTTGAAGAGAGAACTTTTGGGGCTCTCGGATTCATTCAGTCGATTTTTTTAAAATATTTAAAATTAATCAATAGATTATTAAAAATATCAAATTTCACAGGCATTAAACAGTTGAAATTATGGTTAGTCATTCAGTTACTTTTTTCTTGTAATATATTTTCCTTCTAAGTATCACATTCGAATAGATAGCTGTTTTTCGGTAGCTGATCATCAGCCGAATCAAGGCATATATCAAACTTAAGTTACAAACTGTAATGCCAATCGACTATCTCTCAGTCTATTGTTCAGTCCACTTTTTATCATTAGGCACTGATGTATTTTGTAGTGGTACAATTCAAACTAGTTATTTGTTGTTCTTCAACATCCCAGTCGTGTCAAAGCATTTCAGCCAAATATTGAGAGTTATGTTATCGCTCTCGATATTATTAATGTTATCGTCGCTACTGAAGGCATTTGGTGGAGGAGACTTGCCTTCCTGTTGGTCGGTCAGCTGGGCCTTGCAGCTTAGGGTCGCTTGGATTTCGCAAAACTATCCGTAATAGTCATAGGGACAGTAGCATTGGTAGGCTGCGACGAATACTGCTGACTCGGCAGTTGACTCAGTCAGATTTATTGATGTCAATATTTGTCGTCCTCTTCAACAATTCTTCGGGGCGAGCTGGCAGTGTATCGAAGTCAGAAAACACAGTATCCATACCAATCTGCCTCTCATATTTATATTGGATCCAGCAAAATATAGACTTGTTATATTCATATTAGTTAGTGTATGCTATTTTTTTTGAAATTCCATCGTATTTTAATTTGGATATTATTTTAAACTCATTTATACATTTTTTAAGGAGGAAATGTGGATCAGGTCCTTCGCACGACACTCTTTATTTTTCTCGTCCACACTTAAAAATATCCTGCATAACATCTCAATTCCAACAGCCAAATCGCCTCTTCGACTCTCCGACATCCTAACCTCCTACTCATAATCACCCGATATCAAGAAAGCGACTGTTGAGATTCGAGTCCATTCTGATTTCAGGAGAATCAGGTCCGTCATAACTTCCGAACTCCTCAAACTCGGCTATTCCTCAGTCGAGGTCAAACTGGCCCAGAAGTCAACCACCTCCGGTGAGAATACACTTTAATCGACGGCCATCGGCACAAATAAATAAAAGGGTGCCTTTGAGGCCAAACTGAGGCTCAAAGAAGTGAAGCATATACTTGCCGTGTATGGGGCCAAAGGAGGGGTTGGAAAAACGACTGTTGCCTGGACTTTAGCAAAATTACTTTCAAACCAAGGGCACAAAGTGGGAGTCTTCGATGCCGACATCGCCGCTAATCCACTTGCGTCCATGATTAGCAACCACTATGCGCGACAGAAATTCGAAGAGTAATTTCCGAGTTCAATTCCAGCGAACCCGAATCACTCACTCGATCCAATAATTTAATAGAACGTAAAATGCATGTCTTATGGCTTTGTTGACACAGGAAGCTAAACTCCACAACTATTTCCAGGTTTCATAGCCTCCAACCTGGTTTCAAAACTACTCTACTCCACAAACTGGGGGAAATTGGATTATCTCTTAGTTGACATGCCTTCGGGACAAGGGGACTCATTCATCACACTCTGCGAGGAACTCCATTTCAAAGGAGCTGTCCTGGTCAGCACCCCTTCCGAATTGGCCATCCGAGAAGCGTAGAAGGGAATCGAGATATTCCAAAGCCTACGAGTCAAAGTGTTGGGGGTGGTTGAAACCATGAGTTACGTAGACTGTCCCTCATGCCACACCAGAGACGAAATCTTCGGGAGAAGTCACAAACCTGTTTATACTCAGCGGTACGGAATCGTGAATGCAGTGCGACTTCCTCTCTTCGAAGAAGAGAGCCATAAGTCTGGGTATTTACAGGGACTCGACTCCTTCGCGAAATCGATAACGGAAAACATGCAACCAGAGTTTTCCCATCCTTTTCTGCACTACAGCACCGAGACACAAAAAATTATGCTTGAAGAACCAGTCCAAGACAAGAGTGGCAAAAGAGTCGCGAAGACATTCAAACCGTTGACACTGAGACTTCTGTGCCAGTGCCAACACTGCTACAACCTTTTAACCAACACTCCTCTGAGAATCGACCCGAACTCTGTCGACGCCCAAGTGTTTCCATCCTCGATCACCTACCGAGGCTACCACGCCGTGCAGATCGACTGGTCGGATGGACATCGCGGCAGCATCTACCCGTTCTCGAGGCTGTGGAGCCAAGAAGCGCAAGGCTAGGATGATAATAAAAAAATATGAATTAAATCTTATGTATTCGCTGACATCCATATTTTGTCAAGTTTTCAATGATAATAACTGCATTGCACATTTTGGTTCCGCTCCATTTTATTCAAGATGTCTTGTTTAATCATTGGATAAAATGCTTTCATCATTGGCTGTGTTAATTAGAGTCGGTCATTATATTATATAGGCGATATTGATTCAGATAATTTGAATATTTATCTTTAGTTTTTATTATATACGTTAATCTCTGACCCTCTAAGATATAGTGAGTGGATGATGGCATTTAAAATTAATAATTGACGATAATTATCTTAGATATTTTAATTTGAATATTGATAATTATAACGATAGCGAATAATGATCAAGTCATGGGCAAATTAAGAAGTTGTTCCATCTGATTTTTTCTTTTCTCGAGTGACCGTAGTTGTGCTTCGATTTCTTTAGCTTTCTATTTCTCCCTTTCGATGAAAATAGTCAACTCTTCTTCCTTGGAGGAGAATGACTTAAGATTCATTAGGCTTTTATTTATCTTTGACTGAATATTAATTGCTTATGGCTGAGACAGAGACTCCAGCTGAGTATTTGGATTTTGTTTGATTGTCTCAAGCTACTTCATCTCCTAAACGAGACCAGCCAACTACTAGTTTCTCTTTGCGTTCAACTATTCCTGGGATTACACAATTTTGAGCTTCCCGAAATAGTTTTTTGAGAGACGGTTTCTCTGGTCCTTTTGTTTTAAAAATTATTGTTCTTGCGGTTAGAGCTTACCAATTGTTATCAGTATTAATTCTTCTGACTTACCATTCATAATGAGAAGCTATCTTCTTCTTGAGCGAATCTAATTAAGTCGTGAATCGATCTTCTCACGGTTCATACGAAGCAACTACTCTTCCTTACCGATACTCTTTTTGATTCCATCAATTTACTTTCATAGTACTGCATTGTCCCTTGTGCGCTCGACTTGTCAAACTGAAGGTCCTTTATTTTGTAAGTTATTTGCGCCAGAGTCAGTGATTATACTTCTGCTGCTGGTGTTGCATCGGATAAAGATAAACTTGCATCTCGCAAAGATAATGTTCCAGGGAGGAGGCTGGTATCAAGCATTTCAGTGATGTTATTTGGCGCCGATCTGTTGTCCTGCTCGTACTTTCTCCTCCCCTCTCTCTGTCCCTCTTGTGTCCTCTTCTCTCTTTCCATCCTCCTTCTCTGCCCCTTCTCCTCCAACGCTTCTGCTTTGCCCTTCTTCCTCAATTTTGCAGTTCTGAGTTGGACTATTCGATCCAACTCATCTTTGTCAATGGATATGAGATTTTTGGTGGATGTATAGTAAGCCATTATTTTTTCTTTTTAATAATATGGTGATTATTAAAATTGATTATAAAGTCTTAAGGTCCCATAGGATTTAAACATTTTAAAGTCCTTAATTTCAAATATTTCAGTTACATTTCTCTATACCAGTCGAACTGTTCATTTACGGCCAGTTAATCAAAAGACTATCCTGATTTAAATCATATATCTGATTGTATCCGACTGGAATACCTTTAATTTTCTCATTCGATCCGCTTGTATAATAATTTTTTATGAGATTTCTTATGTTTTGTTAAAACTTAAGATTCATTTTTTTTAAATAAGAAGAATATTGAAATCCAATCTCCTCTCAACCGATTGTCTGTTTTTCAAAGTTTTCGACTATATTTGCAGTAGACAAAAATGTAATCTTTGTTGGAAGAATATGATCAGAAGGGGAAAAAAAAACACGTTGGCCAATACTGAATAATCCCGAACACTCGTCGGAAGCATGAATAAAAACCACTCCGAAAATTTCAAAATATCGGTGCTCGGCCCTCAGTGTCGATATCGCTCATAACCCCATCCTTCGCGTTTATCGACTTATCCTTAAATATCCACCACCATCACTCGATGATTGATCCTCATGTAATTTTATCTGGGACAAAGTTGGAAGAATCTCATCTCATTTAGATGTTCATCTGTTATTTATATTTTTAGATTAGTAACAAAATATTAATACAATCGTGTGTTAAATCTATAGAAGTAAGTATGAGAATAGAGAATGCATCAGATCTGATTACTATTTCGTAAGATCTTCTTTTACCACTTTCCAAAATAACTGTTAACTAGCATTGTATTTTTTTTTTAAACCCCTTTGCTTGAGTGTGTAACTATTCTGAAGACAATTATGATATAATTTCAATTTACATGATAAATCTTTCTCAATCAATACAATAAAAAACTCATTTAATGATTGCATACTATTTATGAACTGTTATATAGTATAATCAGCTACGCTGTCGCTGTCGAGCTCCAAATATTTCTTATATTTTTAAAACTTGCACTAAATATTTTATCATCGTCTTCCTGAGAAAATCTAGAAACTTTCAGCTTGTGACTAGAGCACCCAAATTTTGGTAATTAGCTTCTTCTATGGGGTGTAACCGTCTATTTTAATTGTGTTTTATCTATTACCTTTACTATGCAAAAAAAAACATTTCTAAAAAAAAAGAAAAAACTTATAAAATTGTATAATTATCTTGCAATATTTGTTTGCTAAATTATTCTCCAATAAAATCACTAAAAGATTCATATTTACTTTTTTTAATATGTATGAATCCTTATATAATTAACATAAGATAGAATCGATATTATTTGGCGATTTAGATATAAATAAAAAATAAATAAATAACTCAATAATAATATTGTTCAGTTCTTCATAAAATTTAAATAAGTCTTAATTTAATTTATTTTTTACCAAACAAATATAATACAACAAAATGATGATTCTTATTTAAAAAAAAATATTTGAATTATTGTTCAAATTATAAGTGATTTTATATAAATATTTATTTTCATTATATTTTTATTGTTATTATTAACAGAAAAAACAAAAAGAAAAAACTACGAATTTAATTAATTAGAGTCATAAATAAATAAATTGGACTAATCGATCATACAAAATAAACGACGAAAAGACTAACTTTTTAAATAAATATTATTTTTGAATAATAATTAAGCGATTTTTTAAATGCAAGAAATTACTAAAGACACAAACAAAACATCAGAGTCGCCAGGAGACCCAACTTTGCTGCGATGCTTTCGAGGCCATGAAAAAACAGTAAATGCCGTCTCGTTTTGTCCTCAAATGTAGTCTATAAATACAATAAACATAAACTGACTGTAACAATACAAAATATGAATATAGGAAACAAGTATGTTCTGCAGGATCAGACGGTATTGTACATGTCTGGAGTTTCAAACCTCAACTTCGACCATTCAAATTTGTCGGCCATATCGGAAATGTTAATGATGTTGTTTTCACGAAGTCATCAGCAAAAATCATATCTTGTGGAGATGATCGAACCATCAAATTCTGGAAAAACTCTGTGTAAAATAAACAAACAATAAAACCAATTAAAAAAAAAATACTTAATTTTGTAATATTTTAGACAAGCGAAACCACTTTCCGTCAAGGCACATTCTGGAGCAATCCTTAAACTTGCACTTTCACAATCTCCTTCTTCGAATTTTCTTATGACTTGCTCGGTTGATAAGACAATCAAAATGTGGTCTCTAGATGGTAAATTTAGGCAATCGTATCTAGGTCACAATAACTGGGTCCGGGAGTGCCAAGTATCGCCTGATCAGAGGGTTATGCTGTCATGCTCTGATGACAAGACAGTCAAGCTCTGGGATCTCGAAACTTCAAAGAATGTTGCCACTTACTTTGATCATAAGGACCTGGTTTTGAGTTCCAAATTCACTCCTGACGGTACTTGCGTGGCGGCTTCGAGCCAGGACGGGACAATAAAACTCTGGGATACGAGAAGCAACAAACTAATACAACATTACAATGCGCATGAGGGGGCTGTTAATAGGATTGATTTCCACCCATTTGGGTTGCATATGGCAAGTGTCTCAACAGATGGAAAATCGAAAATATGGGACTTAAAGCATGGTCGGTTGGGATGGACCCTACTCGGCCACACTGGGGATATCCGCACAATTTCATTTTGTGAAAAAGGAGATTATTTTGCAACTGGGGCCTCAGATAATCTCGTGATGATCTGGAAGACTTGCTTCGATTAAGGCATGGCTGGTAATTAAACCTGATAGATCTTATCATTATGGATATTATTTTGTTTTAATCACTTGTATAGTTCCCAGCACATCGAACAACAAAGACCCTATCCCAAATTATAATAATTACATCCAAAAAGAAGGTGAGTCATTACAGCCTCTGTTCAAATCGAACAAGCCAATCACTGCCCCATAAGATTTACATTCTTTACACTCTAAGGAGTTGAGTCTGACTAATTTCAAGAAGGGAGTGACAGGTACAATGTCTGCCACTAAATCAGACGAATCTAAATCCAAACAAATCGTAAGGATAATTTATTTTATTAAACATTTTTTAATATTCTTAATTATTTAATTATTTATGTGTTTTTTTAGTTAGTTGCTGAATTCATGGCATCCGGACTGTAAAAACTAGTCAATCAACTCGATCATGTTACTCGGGTGATATCTCGAATGGATTAGAAAATTGGACAGCATTAGAAAATCGTGCAGGGTTTATTTGAACACCCTCGTGTAGCTGATTATCTATCAATGTTGCACTAGAACTAAAAGTTGAAACCAGAGGTTTATCATTCAGCTTGGGAAGCCTATAATGAAGACCATCAGGATTAGCTGAAAATGACTCGAAAGCCAGAACACGGAGAAGAAGAATAATAGTAACATGACTTTTAAGGATAGAATTAAGAACAACGAGGAGAAGGAGGAAGGGAGTTCGAGAATATCGAGGCGGACTTGTAAGCCTTGGACCAACACTTGAGCGATAAGAAGTTGCCAAACATCATCGCATATGATGAGAAGAAAGCACTGATTTTCCGAGAGCAGTTGAACCTGGATGAAGTGAATTTCGATGAGCAGGAGATTAACAGGGAAATACACGAGATGGAAGAGGCTGAAAATCCTACTGATTTCTGAGGTATATAGACTTCTTTCCCCATCTATGATATTCAATATTTCCTTTTTATTTTTGCTGGAACTATAAATGCTTAAAAAATATATATAAATTTTTCAGCAAATGTAGATATTTGTTTTTTTAGAAACATACACATATTTTGAGAGAAATATACTCCTATAGATATTGATAAAATTATTGTTTTAATAATAGTTATATTACATAAGCCCTAACAAAATAGTCAAGCATATTGATTTATGTTAATTTGCTAAATTTGGTCCATCCATCCATCCATATATATATTTTAGGTGATCTTGTTTTTTCTTATTTATTCTTTCCAAGTTAATCCTTAAAGGGCACCTGATGTATAAACGATCGATATTTACACATAAATTAATTAAAAAAGAGATTGATAATTCAATAAAAAAAATGGTAAGGTCATGCTATGAGTTTTTTAACTTCTATTTCCTGGCTGCTGGCTTTTGGTTGTAGATTGCCTCGACTTCCCCGACGTAGCAGCTTCCTTTCGTTCAGAGGGAGGTAGCTTTGCCGAGTCTAGTCGACTTGGCTTTCGTTGATCTCAACCTCGCTGTCGTTGAATGCTGACTACTGGATTTTATTAGGACCGACAGCGAGATCGGTCGTATATTTGTTTTGATCGAAGGTATTCGGATTGCCGTAGCAGGATTTCGGGACGGTATTTTCGGCCCTGCTTTGAAAGGTCGATGGCCCAGGTGCTTGAGTTATACAACAATTTCCCATTGTGCACTTTTATTATTTTTATTGATTTCTGTATTATTTTTATTGGAAAGTTGTACAATGTTTAAAAAATAGATAATATGTTTTTTTTTAAAATTTCTTCTGTATTATCGCAGGAAATGATTGTAACAAATTATTTAGTATTATATGTAAAAAAATCTATATTTTTTTTTTTAATTTTATTTTTCAATGTGTTCTAAATTTAGAGTAATTTATGGGATTAAATGAAATTAATTATTATAAAGTATGTAAAGCATTGATGAGAAAGCTATTAATTTCATTTATGATATTAAGTGTGTAAAAATCAGTCACATAGAATACAAGTTATAGAGGTCAATCATCGGCATTTCAATATATATTTATATATTTATAGATATATTTTTTAATGAAAACAAATGACATAACTGAGTTTTTTATTTGTTCATTTGGGAAGCCTCTATCGAGAAACAGTGTATTAATATCCCAAGTCTCATCTGTATTCTACAATGTGAATTATATCTATCCATTTATCACTTATTTATTGTTCATCCTGTTTTTCCCACTCATCGATCTACTTGCATCTTTATTAACAAATTCTCAGCTCTTCTCTCTCCTTCTCTCTCTACTTCCTATGAAACTCATATTTTTTGTATCATTGTGTTTATGAGTGTGGCTTTATTGACTTCGTGGAATCACTAATAGATATCAAAAAAGCTGAAATCGGTATGGAGTCCTTGAAATATTTTTGGAAAATTTCACCTATATTCGTTAGATTAATATTTTTCGCCTTTTTTCTTTTCCACTTATAAAATAGATATAAGGTATGACTTTGTTATCAAAATATAAATTTATTAGTGTGTTACTGTCTCTTTTTCCTGCCTTTTCGAATAAAAAATAAATAGTCATTATTTTAACAATGGGTTGAACCAAATTGTTTTTCAAATAACAGAAAAGATATTGAAAGTGGACAACCAGTTTATAAATATATTTATTTAGTTATTCATCATTTGCAAAAAATAGATTATCAACATTTGATATCACTATTTTTGTAATTATTTTGAGTTAATATAAAAACAGATTTAAATCAACATATCACAATACTTTGTTATCTAGAAGATATTTTTCATTGTGTTTTTTTTGTGATTAATTACTAAATTCTGTCACAAATATAGAGCAATAAAATTATAGCGAATCTATAATAATCTAATAAAAATTTTCAAAATCTTGTTTGGTAACAGCAGTGGTTAAGCTTCCTTGCGTGGTCGAGCTTGTGGCTCATCGTGCTGCAGTTGATTCCGTAATAACAGTCCATCCTGTTCTGCACAGCCAGAGGCAGTCTGGAGTTGATGCTCATTCGGTAGCTTAGTACCATCTGGAACCACAGTCCTCCCCAACAGTTGTGGCAGACAGCCGATTCTGCATCCAGATTGATCACGGAATACACCTTCCCTGCAACCGCCATCACTTTTCGGTCGATAATATACTTGAAACCATTGCGCTTGAATTATTCCATAATGGTGCGATGCAATTCCAAGGGAGTTCTGATCCCGATTGAGTTGATGAAGCCACGGAAAGTCGTGAACTCGTAGTCGTTGTTCCGAAAAAGAGTCTGGTCGAGGACAGTCCCTGGAGGCATTTTTTAAGAAAACTGTACTAGAAGGTTGCCTACTTTTCTGCATGGCGGGAAGTAGAGGCCGCAGAAAAACTGTTCACACAAGGCGCACTGTTGACACTGTCGCTTGTCGGGACGAATCGGGAGCAATTTGCGACAATTGGAACAGTTAACGTGGCGCTGGTCTTTGGCGCATCTAAATCCGGCGCGCTCATTAATACATTCTCGGCAACGACCTGTCGTTGCGCCTCCGTCATCAGAGTCATCGGCACTCAGATCCGAACCCCTTCTCGCCCTTGATGCCGGGACTTTCGCCCTGGTCTGCGCAGGTACAACAACTGTCGTTGCCACCGGCTTCTTTTTTCCATGTATTAACTCGGAAATATCGACTGCTTAAGCGCCAAACATGTTGTTCTTTTTGAACTCCTCTTAATCTTATTTGGATCTCTTTTCTTCTGGATGGCTTTTGATGTAGTCCTCGATTATCGAGTTGAAAGACGAATCTCTCTGCGCAGTCGTGATTTCCTTCCTGCAGTTGATGCATTGGGATTTCTTATCTTTGATCAGGGAGGTGAGACAGTGACCGCACAGTCGATGGTTGCAAGGATGGCAAGCTACAGGGATAAACATAATCTCCAGGCACATCGCACACGTAATTTGTTCCTTTAAACTTTTGGCGAAATCGTTTAGAAGCTGTCTTTCTGCGTCCCTTTTTGCTTGTTCGGCATTCTTTTTCTCTGTTTCTTCGCTTTTGATTACTTCATCTTTGGGTGCTGTCCCATTAGTCCCGTTTTTATCCACCTTTTGGTCTGAAAGATGTGGTTCGGGTTCTGTTTTTTGTGTAGATGTAGGTTCGACTTCAGGAACGACATCTTTTTTGTTGGCTTCACTCTAAAATTTGAATCCTATTGGCTACTTGACTTTGGTGTGGTGTAGCAGCCAGATGACATCTCCATTTACCAGAGGCATTTGCGCCCCTTTGGACAGTTTGGTGTCGTTGAGGAAGCAGCCATTCGTGCTTTGGTCCTCGAGGATGAAAGTGCCATTGGTTAAGTCTTTTTTGACGATGCAGTGGACGTTGGAGATTGCCGTTTTCGGAACAACGATATCAAGACCCGCTTTCCTGCCGATTTTGAACTCGTCGGTTTTGAGTTCGTATTTGGTATTGTCAGCGCCTTGCAACGTGAGGGTACCCCAATGAGTGGATTGCATTGTTGTTGTTCTTATTGTTATTATTATCTTTTAATAAATTTATTTAAATTGCAATTATAGAGATAAAATTTTATGATTGTATTTTTATTAATCTGATCAATTTAGTTTATGTTAAAAAATAAAAAAAATACATGAATGAATAATAATTCGAATTTTTAATAAGTGCAATTCATAACATATATTGAGCAATTTTACAAAAGATAAGCCAAAATGATCGAGTAAATAATGTTTATATTTAATAAAATATCAATAAACCATTCCTTTTTGATATCTGATTTTCAGAAGTTCGTCTCAAAAAAATAATTAAGTATTTAATTTTTATACTATTTTTTTTTAAGTGATATTTATAATGATCCTAAATTTATATATAAATGTATGTCTATAAAGTATTTTTTTTTTTAAAATGATACATTGTTAGGAATTAAAAAAAGGGAAACCAAGAAAATGTACAAAAAATCATGATAACTACTTAATTTTGTTTTCTCTAATTTCCGTGAGTCTTGCTTTTAACTAGTCGTAGTGCTTGTTCTGCAAGATCTAACTGTACACGCCTTTGAAGGATTTTAGGCCTCCGTAATTATGTTGGAGTTTGATTTATTTAGCCTAGAAAATAGTTTTAAACATTTAAAATATATATAAAATATGTAAATTATTATGAGTTTACTTCGAATTTTTATCCACCTAGCAACTTCATGGCTCGCAGCGACTCCCAAAATGTATTGAAATGAATGTACACATAGTTTTTCGTCAACGCCTTATTCTATTCAGTCGTCATCATCTGCATCTTATCCTCTCCTTTTAATGTGAATTTATAGTTGATCCAACCGGCGATATCTTTGTACGGAATCCCCCAAGGTAACTACGTCATTATGATACTGCATTTCTCCTCACATCTCTCGAACCTTACCCGGTTGTTTTCCCACTTGCACCCGAAGATCCGCATGTCGTCTGACAATAGGACCTGCTTCGAAGAATGGTTTTTAAATTTTATCAGGATGTAGGATTTGTCAAAATTGGCTTATCTTTCGTTCTGAATACAGGCAAATAATTTGGGAGTCTTCGATTTCTCGTTGCCAGTATCACTTTCGTCCTGACTCTTGCTGTTCTTCTTTTTGCGGTTTTTCTTACTTCTGCTCTCCTGTTGATCTTACTCAGCCTATTCCATTATCAATTCCTCTGCCTATTGCAGGTCCTCCGCTTTTGGCGATAACTCATCAGGAATTATGTACTTGATTTCCGTGGTTTTCAATTCGACAACGTTACTATATGGAAATACAAGAAATCGTTAAATTTCCCCATAACTGTTCTCGATAAACTTTCTAAAGTCATCCGTTTGCTCATTGGAGAGCTCGTACGGCAAGCCGAATGCATAAACCCAGTTTTTGCTGTACTCATTGTGCAGTTTTTCTGAAGTAGTACGTTTAAATAAGGCCAATTCGCTGGAAGTCTGCCTCACATATTGTTTCTATAGTTCCTATATGCTGAGCAGTCTTTTGGAGAGGAAGTGGGCCTTGTTTCTATTGTATTTGTGCAGTTTGGTCTATTATATGGAGAGAATAGACTCTTCGTAGGTTAGTGGTTCTTTAGCAAAAGTAGAGGATTACGATATGGTTGCTAGCTTAGCAGCTTTCAGATTGATCTGGTTTGGAGACGCAAGCAACACATCGTCAAGCTACTTGAGAATTTCGAGCGTCCGTGAGCCTTCTTTTGCTGAAGATCTCGATGATTGTGATTGTTTTTTCCTTAGGTCCTGAAAGTTTTTTGAAACATTTTCAACGCCTCTTGTTTCATCCCTCAAGTTTTTTATTGACAGTTATCGGTTAAGATTTGATTCTTTTGTCGAGAACGGGATGATGTTTGGATTTAATGAACTAGCTAAATGCAAGTTAAATAATGATCCTGAAGCATTTTAATGATCGTGTAAGTCATTCGGGTCTTCTGCATATCCTCTCCTAACAGTTCTTAACTATCCTTTGAAACTTTAGAATGGTTCTAAACAACAACAAAATTATAATAATAATAAATAAATAATAAAAATTTATATATTGTATATGTTAACTAAATACCTCGTTGAAAATTGAAGGCGAATTTGCTTTTAAACTTCGCGAAAGGAAATACGTCTTTCGAATTCTGTGAGTATTGATTTGTCATTGTTGGTTCATCTGATACCATTTAGTTAGAAGCATGTTGATCGTCAAAATATCCGTCTGAATCCTCCATCGGCTCATAGGGATCTATCTCAACATTCGAGACTCTGCCGAGTTCAACTTTCGAGGAGGCTTTTGAGAAGAGGTAATGCCTGTGGGCAAATAACAGACGACAATATTTGATCATTTTGAGAAAACAGATATCAGAAAAATAAAATAATTTCGGTCTGAAAAGTATATGAACAAAAAAATAATTATGGTAAAATGTTGTAGTTTGATACAGAAATCGTTTATGAAAACACACTTATAAAAATATTATCTTTATATAATATATAGATATATAATATCTTTGAATGTATATTATCCTAATTTCTGCCTATATATAAAATTATAATTGTATGTCAACTGGAAAATTTAATATGAAAAATATATTTAATTAGAAGAGATTTTTCTGGAAAACCATAATAATAATTTAAACAAAAAAAATAAATAATGTTGTTACTAAAGTAACTTTCCAAATATACAAAAATAAGGGGTTAGGGTTGGGGTTGGGGTTGGGGTTGGGGTTGGGGTTGGGGGACGAGTGAGGAGTTAGGAGTTAGAGGTGGGGTTGGGAGTTAAGGGTTAAGTGGGGAGGTGAGGTTAAGTGGGAGTGGGGACAAGGTGAAGCAAAGAGTGAAAGGTGGGGTTGGGGTTGGGGTTAGGGTTGGGGTTGGGGTTAAGGTTGGGTTTTCTATTATATTTTGTAAAGTTTAATAAAAAATTTAAAAAAACATACCCAATCTCTCTTTAGTAGATTTATAATGCATACACATGATGTAGTAGGTGCCCGGGTAGGTACTCGTACAATGGCGTGATCAGTGTCAATAAGACACGATTTCAATTTAAAAGCCACGTTCTTTCCCCAGTTCCGGTTCGTTCGGTGCGGTTCGTGAAATAACTTTTATCATCACCTCGAATAGTAAAATGACAGACGGGCCGTTATAAAAATATCCCACTAATGGAATCTTTATTGTCTTGGTTTATTGCGGCCGCTCCTATCGTGACTGCTCCTTCTCCCAGTTCCAGTCTCAGATCCAGTTCCAGTGGCTCCGGTTTCGAGGCACCACACCCCTACGGCCTTTAATAAGCTCACAGGAGTAATAAATATAATACTACCTCATTGATTTAAAATATACTAGATGATTCGCCTATTAAAAAGCGAATACATTTTACAAGTGTTCCTATTATTTGAAAATGATTTAGCCATATTTAGTTACCAAATCTGAGTATCCAATAGTAAATACTGTATTATGGATATATTCAATATACCATGAAAAACCTTTATTTCTAAATTTAGGTTTTATTGTAGTTAATTAAATGGAAACAAGTATTGATGCCATAAAAGTGGAATGAAAACAGTGGTGGCAAATAAAGTTTTTTTTTATCACCTTGCAACTTTTTGGAACTTTTTGCAACTTCTTGCAACAACAAAAAACTTTTTGACAGTCTTGGTTGGTATTTAATAGACTAATAGGATATTTTTTTTAACTTTCCAATTTTTTTTATTTGCATATTGCTGATAAAAAAGGATATCCAAACTTTTAGAGACTTACCGGGCTTATTGATCTACTGGTTATGTTGTTTTTATAGTCCACATTATGAAGGCATGAAAAAATTGTAAAATAGATATAGAGATACCTATTCTAAATATTACACAGTTATATATAAAAAAAAAATTATGTTACTTTATTTATTCGGATATTTTGGAACATAATCGGTGTGTTGTTAAAACCGATGTTTTATTGTTTGAATAAATCACATTGTTCCATTTTTTTAACAAGCTTTTGCTAACGTATTTTCAGAAAAACATAACAGTTTTCCCCTTGATCCATTGCATCGCAGTAGATCAATCATGAATACGTATGATATCCCCACATATCTTCTTAATAGTTAATTATTTGTATTTGCATTGTGAGCGATATACCAATGAAAGAAGTTATTATTAGAATCATCGTAAATCGACAAACTGTCTTACATTATCCATGACCCCTCCTATTGCGCGTATATCACTGACGTAAACTTGGTACTTGTGACAGGTAGACAGTTAAGTAGTAGGCACCTACCTATTTTGATCTCGTATCAAATTATTTTCCTTTGCTGCAATTGACGTGGCTGTAAAGTGCACCACAGACAGAAATAATCGTCGGTTACCTGAAAATAATGAAAATGGCAGAAAGGAAGATAGACCCTTCAAAGAGGGGAAAATCAATTTAAACTTGCAGAAGATGTTTTAAGCAAGTTTTTTTTTCTGATTGGTACTAATTATCATTGCAAAGACACTGCTAAGGTGATTGGTAGTCCGGTGGGTAGCAAACTTGACAGCTATTCAGATGTATCGAGCTCAAATCCTAAGGTGGGTATCGTCTAACTAACTAACTATCTAACCATCACGCCGTTTCCCTGCAGGGTTAGGCAGAGAGCCAAACAAATCGATCTTGGTATACACTTCTTGCTTCATTCACTTTCATACAACGTCTCATACATTCTCTTCTGTTATTCCGACTTCTGACATGGCCCGACTCAAGTATTTGATTCACTTAATGGTACCATGTCTTCCTCGGACACCCCCGGCTTCTTCTTCGATTCACATTCGCGTCATATATTCTCCTTACACTCCTCTCTTCGTTCATTCGCTCTACATGCCCAAAACATATAAACGTCACTTTCTTGATCTTGATCAATTTCTTCAAATGATTGATAACTTTGTGGAGTCATTATTAATTATATAATTAAAAATACACTTTTTATTATTATAGTATTCATTTATTCCTGAGGATGATAGCGTTGCTATCGAAACATGTCGAAATATTTATATATTTTAATGAAAGTGGTGTATACAAAGTGTATTTTTAAATATATAATTAATTAATTATTTTTTTTCTTCAATAAATGTATAATCTAGTTTTATGATTGGTAAGTAGTTGGTTATAAAAATACTAATTACACACCTGTGAGCTAAGATAGTTTAAACTATGCAAACACATCTATTCTATGGGAGTTAATGTTAGAAGGTTACCCGGTTCTATAAATTCTACCAATATGTACCATATTAGCAAAAGCGAATTTGATGAAAAATATCACTGCATTGGGCTAAACGAATAAAAGAAATATTTTTGCTATGTACCTAAATACGAAACAAACGTATGACAAGCGTATTGATATTGACTGTTTTATTCTCACGGTGTTTAGCTTCAGTTGAAAAATAACCAAACTTGATAATTCAGTATGAAATTATTGGATGTGGAGGTGCATATGAAAAAATTATAAGCCCTGTAGAGATGGTTCAAAGACTTTTTTTTATAACTTATTGAAGTTTGTAAACCTCATTGTAATATTTAATCTTTGAAGAAGATAATATTACCACATCCTAAATGAAACACGAATCCGAAAAAACAAAAGAAAGTATAAAGATTTCAGTCGCATCTGGGACTCGAAACCAGAACCTCTGCCTATCCGGGGCAACCGCTTAACCAACTTAGCTAATGAGACCAGTTCAATTTACGCCAACCAAGCCGAGAGATGGTATTTCACAACACCGAGGCAAGACCCTATGCTGCACCACAAATGCAAATACTGAGACGAGATTTCACAACACATGCACATAATGTTTTTATAAAAAGCGTACGCACAGCGGTATGCGCTTCTTTTCATTTTAATCGCAGAATGGACAGCAATTCCTCGCTTGGATACCTCCACCTACCGCTACATGGCTTTAACAGTCTTATAGTCGCTCGGAGCGACAACATCTCTATTATGAAACTACCAAACGCCTTTCTCAAGAGGATTTGCAAATCACAATAGTC
>JAHDVE020007326.1:0-95688 GCA_022606495.2 Halesus radiatus | reverse complement strand
CATATCCCAACTTTAACAAAATGCAAATTATCCTTGAGGTGATTTTTATCACTAAACATCGCTATAGAATAATTGACCGTTTACTATTATTATATTAACCGCTGGAAAAAAATTTGTATAAAAAGGGATTAATTTCTATTAAATTATAAAGTAGTCTGGCAGTATTTAAATGTTAATAAATATATGTAAATTATTAAAAATGAATAATAAATGTTTCGTCTAAAATATAAATATCAACATGTTTCATAAGCGAGAAGTCCCTCATCAGGATATACAGTATACTGAGAAATAATGACAACCTCCCCGCACTTCATCCATCATACTCATCATACGAATACTGAGATAAAGTCGAACAATAGCAGGAGATGCTACAAATGACATGTATTTGTGTTATCTAATGTAAATTATTATTATTTATTTATTTTTAAATTTAATGTAAATGAAATTTAATAATGTTATTTTTATGTTCTGCAAGTATTTTTAGTTGTTATTATTAAGTTCTGCAAGTATTTTTAGTTGTTATTATTATGTTCTGCAAGTATTTTTAGTTGTTATTATTAAGTTCTGCAAGTATTTTTAGTTGTTATTATTAAGTTCTGCAAGTATTTTTAGTTGTTATTATTAAGTTCTGCAAGTATTTTTAGTTGTTATTATTAAGTTCTGCAAGTATTTTTAGTTGTTATTATTAAGTTCTGCAAGTATTTTTAGTTGTTATTATTAAGTTCTGCAAGTATTTTTAGTTGTTATTATTAAGTTCTGCAAGTATTTTTAGTTGTTATTATTAAGTTCTGCAAGTATTTTTAGTTGTTATTATTAAGTTCTGCAAGTATTTTTAGTTGTTATTATTAAGTTCTGCAAGTATTTTTAGTTGTTATTATTAAGTTCTGCGAGTATTTTTAGTTGTTATTACCAAATTCTGCAAGTATTTTTAGTTGTTATTATTAAGTTCTGCAAGTATTTTTAGTTGTTATTATTAAGTTCTGCAAGTATTTTTAGTTGTTATTATTAAGTTCTGCAAGTATTTTTAGTTGTTATTATTATGTTCTGCAAGTATTTTTAGATGTTATTATTATGTTCTGCAAGTATTTTTAGTTGTTATTATTAAGTTCTGCAAGTATTTTTAGTTGTTATTATTATGTTCTGCAAGTATTTTTAGTTGTTATTATTAAGTTCTGCAAGTATTTTTAGTTGTTATTATTAAGTTCTGCAAGTATTTTTAGTTGTTATTATTAAGTTCTGCAAGTATTTTTAGTTGTTATTATTAAGTTCTGCAAGTATTTTTAGTTGTTATTATTAAGTTCTGCAAGTATTTTTAGTTGTAATTATTAAGTTCTGCAAGTATTTTTAGTTGTTATTATTAAGTTTTGCAAGTATTTTTAGTTGTTATTACCAAGTTTTGCAAGTATTTTTAGTTGTTATTATTAAGTTCTGCAAGTATTTTTAGTTGTTATTATTAAGTTTTGCAAGTATTTTTAGTTGTTATTACCAAATTCTGCAAGTATTTTTAGTTGTTATTATTAAGTTCTGCAAGTATTTTTAGTTGTTATTATTAAGTTCTGCAAGTATTTTTAGTTGTTATTATTAAGTTCTGCAAGTATTTTTAGTTGTTATTATTATGTTCTGCAAGTATTTTTAGATGTTATTATTATGTTCTGCAAGTATTTTTAGTTGTTATTATTATGTTCTGCAAGTATTTTTAGTTGTTATTATTAAGTTCTGCAAGTATTTTTAGTTGTTATTATTAAGTTGTGCAAGTATTTTTAGTTGTTATTATTATGTTCTGCAAGTATTTTTAGTTGTTATTATTATGTTCTGCAAGTATTTTTAGTTGTTATTATTAAGTTCTGCAAGTATTTTTAGTTGTTATTATTAAGTTCTGCAAGTATTTTTAGTTGTTATTATTAAGTTCTGCAAGTATTTTTAGTTGTTATTATTAAGTTCTGCAAGTATTTTTAGTTGTTATGATTAAGTTCTGCAAGTATTTTTAGTTGTTATTATTAAGTTCTGCAAGTATTTTTAGTTGTTATTATTGTGACAGCTGTTTCGGCGTATAAGGCCATTTTCAAACTGTGGTTAATCCACACTCCGACGACTTATATTATCCACAAATAACACTTTGAACTTTCTTCAAACTGATTTTGAGGGTTTTGGATGACCTGAAGGCTGCCTTTTAATAAATATTACTAGAATAATGAACCACAAGAAAAAAATACATAAACTAACGATTCACCAGCTGTAAGGGTTCGTAGGGTGAGGTTTGTCCGATTCTTGGAAATGTAAATAATTTGTTATGTAATTAAGTACCTTTGGAAGTTGGGTTGAATTTAACTCCAATTGCTTTCCAAGTCAACACTTTCTCTTTCCACGTTACCGCATCACTATTCATTCTCCACTATTGATTTATAATGGCGAACGATGTCCACTAACTTTCTATACCTTCCCTTGAGAATTCGACGGCTCGTTCGCGTGATCATCCTGAAAAATAACGTAAAAGTTATTAATTCCACTAAAACCACATCATAATCAACAAAACATAACCAACATCTATGTAAAAACAAATTAAAATCAACTAAACATGACCAAAAACTTTTGTACTTACTTTCAATTAACAAAATAACGACTGGTTCTCGCGGGAATGTTGTTTGTTTTGACGTTTGTAACTGGATAGATTCCATAGAAACACGGTTTTATGCAGAGAGGCGTTGCAGCAAACGGGATAATAGTTTGAAAATACCGATGTTGCCAAGCTAGGTTATTAAATAATTTGGAGTAACGGTCGCCGATTAATTGGCACCACGGCCGTATAACTCCGGTGTGACCTTGAAACACAAAAAAAGATGTGTAATATCCATGGTTTGTTGTGTAACGTCAAAGTTGTCGTTTGACCATAGAAAAAAACCGTTGTGGCTGAAAGCTCAGTTTCATTGGCTTAGAGCTAGTAGTTTGATATCTCGCTCTCTACCCTTTGAAACTCGTGTAACAGAAAGAGAGGCAATGCGCAAGGAAACAAGACGACATTGAACATACTCGAAGTTCAGTGAATTGTCAAACGTGCATATCGCGGACTGACATACTTAAATATTTTGAATTTATAGGTATCCATTATCCAACAA
Source organism: Halesus radiatus (assembly GCA_022606495.2). Classification (NCBI taxonomy): domain Eukaryota; kingdom Metazoa; phylum Arthropoda; class Insecta; order Trichoptera; family Limnephilidae; genus Halesus; species Halesus radiatus. Next base: position 92,575 of record JAHDVE020007326.1, on the reverse strand, counting down.
GTTCAAAAGAGAGCCAGTTTCATGAATTGTCGTGAAGATTTACAGATTGGACTATATTGTCAATTCCACACTAACAAGGTTTGCGTTAGTTTATGACTGACATTTCGCTACGAAAGCAAAATGACAATGGCTTGTTAAAAAAGTTCGCGCTGATCGGCAAATATCCGACTTATAATTGAAACTACCCGTGTTTAAATGTAAATCTCTTCTGTATTCCATCGACCTACTTTATTCATGTGTCATGTGTGTGTATTTGTTAACTTTATATATCTGCACAGAAGTATAAGAATAATATTATATAATATACTGCACAGAGCCCAAGATGTCTTGGAACCTGTCATGTTCTGTGTTATCTATTGTCTTGGTGAAATTAAACATATTTAAACATGTGATATATCCTTTTGTAATACCTATAAGAAATGACCAAATTCACAGACATACTTAGTCTAAAATGTGCATTTCAGGTAATAATAATTCCCAGACGAGACCGGCCATAAAATAAATTCGCACAAAGGCTAGCCGAGCCTATTGTAAAGTACTACATCGTAAAATAAACTAACCCTTAATTACTATTTTAGAAAGTCGGCAATTCCTTTGAGATTTTATTGGACAGCAATAAAAACCTCAAAATCAATGAGCCGCCCTGCAAAGCGGCCTGCAAAACAATACGGGTAATAAAAAGATCCCTACAGGTACACAGGCGACAGGGCTCTCTGACGAGAGAACAGTCGGGTTCAGTCTTCCGCGCAGGAAGCACAGACAGTTGGCTTGAAACTTCCGATCAGAAAGGTTCCTATTCTCGCTCCTCGGAGAGGCCGCCCAGGTTCTCTGACAACGAGTGAATTTTACGCTTCCGTCCGAGAAGGAAGTCCGATCTCCCCAACAAGTGATGCTCTGAACTGTTCTACCCTATCGTGCTGTCTCTTTTCCTCAATTTCTCTGTCTCCATTATGATATCTCTGTATTTTAATTTTAGTTTATATGTGTACATTCCTGAAGAAGGTTGAGTCCAACCGAAACCGGTCGAATGCATAAATATGTATAAAAATAAAGTGGCTTAAAACAAAAACATTTTTAATTTAAATTGTAATATTAATTTTGAAAATAAAATGTCAACATTTCAACTCGCCACAGAGGACGAAATAGTAACTATTATAAACGGCATGAAAGGAGGTTTTGCTCCAGGTTTTGATAGACTAAGAAATATTCATGGACGAGAAAACCTGAAAAGAGTTTATTACGCAATTATTCAGTCTATTTTACAATATGGAATTGTTGGTTGGGAGGGAACAGATAATAATATTTTAAGTCCACTTAAAATAGTCCAAAGATTGATAATAAATATAATTTTAAAAAACCATCAACGTTTTCCACTGAACACCTTTTTACAATATTCAGTGTACTTACAGTAGATATAATCTATAAAAAAATATGAAATTCTTCAAATTTTTAAGGAAAAAAATTTATGTAAATTACAATTTAATATATCCGCATGGTATTAGCATAACATTAAAATCCCGCAATTCAACACTAAGCATACTCAAAATACGTACCTATATGTAGGAATAACTTTTTTTTAACAATCTTCCTTCTAATCTTAAAATTATAGAAAAAATCCATGAATTCCAACATAAATTAAAAAATTACCTCAAACTACTGTAACAGTATTTTATTTTATTTATTATTAGATTGTTTGTCTTCTATATATTTTTTTTCAACAAACCTTGCGTTTCTTTTCTTTTCTTTTCATTTTTTTTAATACTATTTCTATTGATAAATTACTAAATTTACACAACAAATTCATATTTTCCTGCTATTGTACAAAAATATTTTAAGTTATGATGTAATTAATTAAGCGATAACCCTCACCAAACACAAGAACCTTGTTTCTTTATGGTGAGGAACTGCTATATAATGCTTTTGTTAAACTATGTGATTCTTGTTTTATTTATATACTTACTGTAAAAAAAGTAATATAATTTTTTTTTTTTTAAATTGCCGGATATTAAAAGGGAATGATTGGAACAATCGGAACGTATTACTCAATCAGCAGGGAGAATCGATTTTTTTTCGTTAAAATTAACAAATCATGTTCGCAATTTTTTTTTCTTTTAATCATTTTTACTGAACTTACAATTCTAATGCTTTTTCCGTAATCATTTTCAGCTTTACTGATGAACCTGAAGACGCATCCTGGGAAAAAAACCATACTCTTGTTCCCATTGTAACTACTCTTGCTCAGAGTATGTTTTTATAACATTATTTAACTCTTTTCATTATTATTGTTATTACAATTTTTCATTTATTTATTTATTTCATACATTTTATTTATTATATTCATTTCTCTATTTATATTGTATATATTGTATATAAAGAAGAATGAAGAAAGGAGTGTAAGGAGAATATATGACGCGAATGTGAATGGAAGAAGAAGCCGGGGACGTCCAAGGAAGACGTGGCACGACCAAGTGAATCAAATACTTGAGTCGGGCCATGTCAGAAGTCGGAATAACAGAAGAGAATGTATGAGACGTTGTATGAAAGTGAATGAAGCAAGAAGTGTATGCCAAGATCGAGTTGTTTCGCGGTCCGTCCTCTCTGCCTACCCCTGCGGGGAAACGGCGTGATGGTTAGTTAGTTAGTTAGTTATATTGTATATATTTCATAGCAGACTGGGTTTGCACTACCCTCCCAGTCCTGCTGGATTAAAAACGTAAATAAATAAAATAAACTCTACTTATAATTTATACAATGAAATTTATATATTCAGAATCGACGTTTGTTGATCCAAATGAATATGCATTTTTGAAGTCATTATATCTTTCACCGGAGTTCCTTATTGTGATTATGTCATCCCCCGAAGATGCATTTAATTTTAAAGAGAAGAAATTTTATATTTCATATCTACAGCTATAATATGCGTAAAGTCAAGCTTCTTTCCTTGCTCACGAGGTTCATTTTTTTTGCTTCATCACATTATGTGGTTTGGTTTGCTAAATTTGTTCAAACATTTATAAAAAAAATAATGAAAAACCTATTCAAGAATTTGGTCAAAAGTGCAATTTTAAGGTCGGGATTAAGGTTCGATACGGACGGGGTAGGGTTTTCGGCACGGAGGTGGGGGGATATAGACGGGGTAATAATAATAATAATAATTAGATTACTTCCATAGCGCCGTTTTCGTGGGAAAATCAACTCGAGGGCGCTATACAATTATTTAAATAACATCTCACTTGACGTACAACCAATACCTTACAGCTAAAATCTATTACAAATAATTGATATAATCAACAAACAAAAAAACTTTTTTGGTAACCCTATATTAAATATTTTCCCACTTAACAGGCCTTCCTACTCTAATGACCATTCCAACAACTTGACAATTTCTTAATTATACCTTTGTCACCTTCCTTTAACGATTGTAATTTCCTAGTTATTTGTCTTTCCCCTACCACCCCTCCCCACTTAAATCTTTGTAATTTCCAAATTATTGTAATTTCCTGATTGTAATTCCCTAATTACTTGTCTTTCCCCTACCACCCCTCCCAACTTAAATCTAACTGTTCTATATTTTAATTGTTAACTTCAGTATACATTGATACCTGAAGATGTGAGCATCGCTCACGAAACATGTAGTAATATTGTATATTAATAAAGTGATGTATACAAAGTTATTTTGTTTTAATTAAAATACATAATGACATCACAAAGTGAAAACCTTCTAGAAGAAGAATTCTTCTTCGAAAAAAATAAAAAATAAAAAATAAAAAAAAAATAATGGCTTATAAGTAAGACTTATAACTATTGACTTACAACTAAGATTTATGGCTAGAGATTAACTACTAAGACTTGTAATTAGTGACTTACATCTATGGCTTATAGCTAGTGACTTACCAACTAAAAGTTTTAATTGGTGACTTGCAATTTAGACTTAAGTAGGTATAACTAGAATATAAATATAACACACATATAAACCTCGTACATATTTAAAACTAATACATATCTATGATCAATTGCATATTTTATATACAGTATTGCAAAATGACGTACAACTATAGCTTAAAACTATAGTCTTACAACTAACATACCTATTTATAATATTATAAATACCTGTTATGATTATTTCTCGTGCTGTCAGGGGTACGGTGAGTTTATAGCGGCAGGGCTGTCGGAGGGGGTTGGGATGGTAAGGAAACATCATAAAATTTGACATAAATTATTTAATATATTAAAAAATAGTTAGGCGATATAATTTTCTTATAAGCATATCGATTACCAATTTTCCAAATTTAGCGAAATAATAGAGCATGTTGTGGTAAAAAACAACAACTTAATAAAACATAGAGATACAATGGGTAGCAATGTGCACATCCCGTCTGACCCGTACATAGTTCATTGCGAGCATATCCTCTATACTCCATGTTTTCTCCCGTATCACTATTATGACAATATCCTGTAAAAACCCTTAGGGGCGAATATAGTAAACAAACATCCAAAAAAAAAGTCAGTAGGGTAGAGGTAATGCCATATGAGAGCTCAAACCTACTCCAAACCGATGAGAACCAGAGTATCTCCAAAAACTCCTCGCGGTGCGTAGGAGGAAACCGGCAATTATTTTGGTCGCGCAGAAGACCAAATTAGCTGTCGATAAAAGGTTTAGCTTCAATTTTATCACATATGCGGTCATTTTTCCCTGTGGGTGAGCATGTAACTTAATGTGAGCATGAATAAGTGCACCTGAATCATGAAAATGGTTCCCCCTCCAATAAGTAATCCTGTGAAGCAATAAATATGTCTTCAGTGAACATGAGCAGTTAAAACCGGAACATGTAAAAGCTCCACAATGATTCAGCATGTGTTTCTTCGAACATCCTTTTTATGAAGATGCACATCAGTCGGAACATAATGAAGGTTTTTCTCAGCTATGAGTCAACAAGTGTCTCGTCAAATAAGACTTTCGAGTATATGAACAACTGCAGTGAGAACATAAAAAAGTTTTTCCTCCATAGTGAACGAGCAAAACGTGTGTTCATACGGCTCTTTCGAGAACATGAATAACTTCACTCGGAACATGAAAGATGTTTTTCTCCACTGTGAACACGCATATGTGTCTTAAAATCTCGCTTTCGAGAACATAAATAGTTACAGTCGGGCGACGAAAAAGCTTTTTCTCAAGTGTGAGTCAACATGTGTCTCGTCAAATTTGACTTATCAGAAAATGAATGACTACACTCGGAACATGAAAAAGGTTTTTCTCCACTGTGAACACGCATATGTGTCTTCAAATCTCCCTTTCGAAAACATGAATAGTAGCAGTCGGGACATGAAAAAGGTTTTTCTCCAGTGTGAGTCAACATGTGATTCGACAAATGTGACTTTCGAGAAAATAAATGACTACACTCGGCACATGAAAAAGGTTTTTCTCCACTGTGAACACGCATATGTGTCTTCAAACTTCCCTTTCGAGAAAATGAATAGTTACAGTCGGGACACGAAAATTCTTTTTCTCCAGTGTGAGTCAACATGTGTCTCGTCAAATTTGACTTATCAGAAAATGAAGAGTTGCAGTTGGAACACGAAAATGATTTTTCTCCAGTGTGAATCAACATGTGATTCGACAAATGTGACTTTCGAGAAAATAAATTACTGCACTCGGAACATGAAAAGGGTTTTTCTCCACTGTGAACAAGCATATGTGTCTTCAAATCTCCCTTTCGAAAAGATGAATAGTAGCAGTCGGGACATGAAAAAGGTTTTTCTTCAGTGTGAGTCAACATGTGTCTCGACAAATGTGATTTTAGAGAAAATAAAGAGCTACACTCGGAACATGAAAAGGGTTTTTCTCGACTGTGAACACGCATATGTTTCTGCAAATCTCCCTTTCGAGAACATGAATATTTACAGTCGGGACACGAAAATGCTTTTTCTCCAGTGTGAATCAATATGTGTCTCGTCAAATTTGACTTATCAGAAAATGAATAGTTGCAGTTGGAACACGAAAATGATTTTTCTCCAGTGTGAGTCAACATGTGATTCGACAAATGTGACTTTTGAGAAAATAAATGACTACACTCGGCACATGAAAAAGGTTTTTCTCCACTGTGAACACGCATATGTGTCTTCAAACCTCCCTTTAGAGAACATGAATAGTTACAGTCGGGACATAAAAAAGGTTTTTCTCCACTGTGAACAAGCATATGTTTCTTCAAATCTCCTTTTCGAGAACACGAATAGTTACAGTCGGAACATGAAAACGGTTTTTCTCCAGTATGGGTGCGCAGGTGGAGTTCTAACACCGACTTGTATGAAAAGGAGTAGTCACAATGGGGACAAGAGTATGGTTTTTCCCCAGGAAGCGTCTTCAGGTTGGTCAATAAGTCTGAAAAAGATTACGGAAAAGGCATCATAAGGGTAAGTACGAGTACAACAAAATTCATACTAAGCAAAAATATTGCAAGTACGATTTCTTAATTTCAACAAACAAAAATCTGTTCTACCTGCTGACTGGGAAATACATCTAGATTGTTCTAAGCATTCTTTTTTTATATCTAGCAGGTCTATGTTAATTTCCGTATAAGGAAATCCCTCTCCATCTTCTTCTAGGGGTCCTGGTTCCGCCTTGATGGGAACAGTCTCCACATTAATGGTACCTGGAATAACAAAACAACCATACGTACGTTGATATATGCACACATATATTGGTAAAATAACTCCACACAAGAGGCACTGAGGAAAACAATTTTCTTGTGTTGACGGTATTGAAAAGGAAAGGAAACAGTGGACGTTTTCGAAGAATAATGATTTGAGAGATGGGAAGGAATCTGTGTGTCTATCATGTGGGCCTATGAATTCATAATTTCCGACTGCGGTGCAAGCCGATGAGTCCTCCTGGAGAGGTCGAGGGGTCTGCGATAACCGGCCTTCAACGTTCCGGTCCACAACGCAAATGTTTTTTTATAAATGTGTTTACTGGATGTTGGATATATATTTGTAAGTGTACGTAGGCTACGAAGCACACGCATTTTTAACGAGCTCCGTTAATATAATATTTTTATCGGTGCAATGTGGCGACAATTCGTATACAAAAATAACACAAGTGCAGTCGAATAACATTGACCAATTGCGCAATGAAATGTCAGAGCAAAACAAAATATTGGTGTCACTTCCGGATCAAATTTGTGAGTACAATAATATGGGAGGCCGTGACGGAGCTATTCAAACTAGGTTCTAAGTCCGCAGAGCACTACAAACGCCAGCCACGGTACTTGGATCAACACATACTTCTGACCCGATATTACTACAGCCGGTACTGCCTAGTATGAGCACTGGCTGTGTTCCCGCGCAGGCCCCCGACTCTCCCGCGCAGCCCACCATGCAGCCGCAGTCGAGTACGCCTGCTACGACCGAACCGCGCGCCCCGCGCGTTCCACTCGCCAGCGCTTCGGTACCGTTCGGCAATCCGCTAACGAAGGTAATATCTGCCGGCCCTGAATTCACACAGCCCGCTAACAAATCCAGTGTGCAGCTGTCCGCACGAAAAATAAAGTTCTCGACGTCGGAACCTATGACACAAGTGGGATAAAGGTAATTCCTAAACAAAAAGGCATAATTGTTTCTCGGTTAGATCTCAACACGACAATAGAGGAAGTGATCGCCCACGTCAAAACGAATAATGAACTGAGCTGCAGTGCTGAGAAGTTTATGGTGTTCTCAAACGAATCTCAACGTTTAAAATAGGAGTCAACGAAGACAAAATTGGCGTTCTTATAAAAGAGGAACTTTGGCCCCGTGGAGTAATTGTACGTTATTTTCGGTTCTACAGAAAAAAATTCTCTGAATCCAGAACATGATAAAAAGACTGGTGAAATATGATGATTACTTTTGTATCAAAACGTGTGAGGACCCCAATCTATGACGATTTTTTTTTAGAAAATGTCCTTAACCAAGACCACAAAGTAATCGTAATTACTGAGACTTGGCTAAACCGGTCAATTTTTTGTTTTTTTTTTTATTTATTTATTAACGCCCCAAAGGGCTTTTTCATATTTTAACATTAAATGATTATGTGTACAGGAGAAGAAAAAAAAGTTTACAAAAAATGATACATAGTTGGTATATAAGTTTAACATATTTATAATATATATATATATGTATTATTTTATTTTATTTGTTTTTAAACGCTCATAGGGCTTTTATATACAGATACATAATTTTAAAATCACATAAGAAAAAAAAAAAAAAAAGTAAACTTGATAAAAAAGATGCGACTGAAACCTTTTTAATTTGTGTTGTTTTTTCGGTTTCGTGGTTCATTTGGGATGTGTTAATATTATCTTCTTCAATGATTAAAATATTACAATAAGGTTTACAAACTTCAATAAGTTATGAAAAATAAATTGAATATTTCTTTCCAGACTTGTAAAATAAGTCAATAGATGTCTCATATTAATAAAAATCGGGTAGGTATATCCGAGACTCTATTCCGATTACAATTGAGTTCTGGATGAAACTTTAAAATCATCATAAGGATAGCAGCCAATAATATAGATTTATAAAAATGGAGGATAATATTAACAAATCTTGAACATGAAGTATGATATCGGTGTAAATGGCGTAAACTGAACTAGTCTCATTAGCTAAGTTGGTTAAGCAGCTACCCCGGATAGGTAGAGGTCCTGAGTTCGAGTCTCAGATGCGACTGAAACTTTTTTAATTTCTGTTGTTTTTTCGATTTCGTGGTTCATTTGGGATGTGTTAATATTATCTTTCAATGATTAAAATATTTCCTCCAATTCCCAGGGCATGAAGTTCCCGGATCAGTACTTTGTGAGATACTTTATCAAAAACCTTCGAGAAATCAGTGTATATACAGTCAACTTGCAAATGCCTCCAATATATAGTTTCGAAAAAGTAATAAATTTGTTGTAGTTGATCTACCTTTGATGAAGCCATGTTGTTGGTCATTTATTGCTTCTTTTAGTGTGGGATATATTTCATCCAGAACCAGAGATTCAAAGATAATAAGGTAATACAGATTGTATGCATATTGGCCGATAGTTTGAAATGTAAGTCTCGTCACCTTTTTTAAATATAGGGATAATAAAGCTGGATTTCCAGTAGATGGGAAAATATTCAGACGATATGAGATGGTTAAAGAGAATGTTCAGTGGCTTAGACAATACAGAGGAGCATTTATTTAGGAAAATTGACGGAAATGGCGTCCGGGCCTGCAGATTTGTTTATATCTAAGGAACATAATTTCCTTTTAACAGATTCTTCCGTGATGAAGCAATTGGTTAAATGTGTGGTTTTTTAAAAGTGTACGAGAGTATATTTTCTTCTGGTGTTTCATCATCATATACATTTTTGAAGAAATCTGAGAAAAGATTTACAATATCTTGTGTACAGTTGGCGTATTTATCATCCATATGCATTTCTGGTGGATAGTCAGTACTGTCATTGTTTATTTTTTTAAGAAAATTCCAGAGATTGTTTGATTTTAAAGCTGTGTTCTCGATATAATTAATATGTGATTTGTAAAAGATTTTAGAGAGTTCTTTGCATTTTTTTTCTGGATTCACTGAAATTTGAATAGTCAATTTTAGAGTGAGTTTCTTTGAATTTTTTGGGAAGTTTTTTTTTTGTTGTTGTAATGTGGCTATTAAATTTGATGAAAACCAAGTTGGATATTTATGGTTTTTAGGAATATATAGTGGTACATATGAGTTGATGTTGCTAGAAATTATTGAATTTGAGTTTTCTAAAGACTTGTCAGTGTTCATGTCTGACAAAAAAGACCAGTTGACGTGAGAAAGATGGTAATTTATAGAATCAAAATCTGCTTTTTTATAGTTTAGAGTTTCTTGGACGGGTTTTGGTTTGACATAACATACATTTAAATTAATATGAAGAGGGGGGTGATGGTTATCAACCGGTAAGATTGGATCATTACATTTTTCAATTGACAAGTTAGAATAGTTAGATATAGGTAAATCTAGTAGACGATCATTTGTGTTATATATAAAGTTATGCTGGAAAAGATTTTAAATATTTGTCATATCTTAAATCTCACGTGCACGATCATTTTCGCTTTCATTTACAATGAAACCACTATCACTTGCATTCCATTTTAGGTTAGGGAGGTTGTAATCCCCGAGAATAATAAATTTAGAGTTGGGGTATTTATAGAGTAAATGTTCTACATCTTCACTGTGACTTTCGGTAGTTTTCGGCATCAGAGAGTGGTGGTGTGTACAAAGTTGCGATTATTATTTGTTCTACGGTGGTATCAATTTTTATGAATAGTTGCTCCAGTGTGTTGTTTTTAGTTTTGAGTTTTCTTGATGTTAGTTTCTTCTTTATTGCAATTAGTACTCCGCCGCCCCCTGTTTTAGTGCTGGATTTAGAGTTTCTGTCACGACGAAAGATTTTGTAGTTTTTTAATCCGAGTTCTGTTGATTTTATTTCCGAGTCGAGCCAGGTTTCTGTCAGATCGTAGTTCATCTAATTTTGTACGAAGTCCCCGAGCGTTCTGGTAGTATATCTTGAGTTTGCATCGTTTTTGGTGGAATTTGCACAATTTTAGGATTTCCGTTTATATATTTTATAGTAATATTGTTTTCGCCATTTGACTTCCGGTTTTTCAGTTCTTCTCTTAAGTTTTTTAGATCGGGGTACATCCTAGTGTTGTATTTTGACGTTTACTTAGAATGTTCTGTAGTGTTCTGGATGGCGTGGGATTGGTGAATTCTATTTTGAGCGACCTGGCTTTCCATCATTTAGTTTCCCAATTCGGTAAACACGTAACATATCATGACTTGCGGTATTGTCTAGGGCAGAGATTACAGCAGTGACAGTATTTTTGTCATCGATTAGTTTGTTTGCTGCAGTTTTTTCAATGCTTTCGGGTATATTACACATGATAGATATTTTTAGCTCTTTCACTGCGTTCATTGATTTCAGAAATTGCCTCACAAATGTAAAGGTTATTTTGCGGGGCTGGGATATTTATTCCGAATTCTTTATAAGCCCATAATTCTCCGTCTAGACTTGCTGTTTTAGTAGACACAGCTTGTGCCATTCTACCAATGGCTATTAGGAAACGACTTGTAATTGGAGTCAGTTTTGTTATTTGGTCTTTACTGAACTTGTTTGCTGGATCCGTTAAGCAGGTATTAAATGCAGCAACGGCTTTCTCTGCATTTGTTATGAATGTTTAGATATCCATGTTGATAAAGAGGTTGTAAGAAAACAATTTTTTTTTAAATAATTCAAATATTTTTTAGATTGATAGTTATGCTACCCTGAAAGTTTGATAGCTCCGAGTATAACAAAAACTCTGCAAGGTGTGATAGAGACAGCAGAATAGACAATGTGGGTGGCAATTTTATCTTCCAGATATTTACACTGTCACCTTTATTTTTATTTTATTTAATCTTTTTAGTACTTTATGGTCACGTTTCTTATTTAGACGTAAACAGATTTCAACGGTGGCTCATTTATGCCTCGTTTTATTAAAGTTTTCAGTGCTTGGAGTATATCTTTAACTAGATTTTGTTAATTTATGTAGAACTAATGCTTTCGTGTGCTCACTGTGTCACTGCTCAATATTAATATCACTGTTCAATATAATAATGTGCAGATTTTCGACAGTAGATATATCATGTTCCGAAAAGACAGCAGCACTGGTCAAACACGAGGTGGGGGTTTACTGTTGGCGCTGCTAAATGAAGAAAACGCGCGAGCTGAACGACTTTTCCATTTGGAAACAGGAGATGAAAATTTAGGGGTCAAAGTCATTATTCAAGACGTATGTTTATTTATCTGTGCTATTTATACCTCACCCAACTCTAAAACAAATGTTTATGATTTTTGAAATGTTAATTAGTAATTTAAGCTATTTGCCCGATAAGAAAATTTTAGTTATTGATGATTTTAGTTATTGATGATTTTAGTTATTGATGATTTTAATATTAATTCGTCACAAAATCGACGTGCTGAAAATCTAACTTTCATATGTAATGGAACTTGTTCAACTGAAACAGTCGAACACAGCGTTGAACTCGCGTGATCGTACTTTAGACCTAATTATAAGTAATTTTAATATGTTCGTAAGAGGTCTGATTTCTGTCTTGTTTCCGAGGATACTTATCATCCAAAATTTTTGACATCCTGGCTGAAATAGGATTTTACGTCAAAGAACGAACGAACGAACGAACGAACGAACGAACGAACGAACGAACGAATGAATAAATGAATGAATAACTAAATAAATCAACGAATGAATGAATTAATTAATGAACGACTGAATGAATAAATGAATGAACGACTGAATGAATGAATGAATAAATGAATGAACGACTGAATGAATGAATGAATGAATAAATGAATGAATGAATGAATGAATGAATGAATGAATGAATGAATAAATGAATAAATAAATAAATCAACGAATGAATGAATTAATAAATGAACGACTGAATGAATAAATGAATGAACGGCTGAATGAATGAATGAATGAATGAATAAATGAATGAATAAATAAATATAAAATCAAATGATGAATGAATTAATGAATGAACGACTGAATGAATAAATGAATGAACGACTGAATGAATGAATAAATGAATAAATGAATAAATGAATAAATGAATAAATGAATAAATGAATAAATGAATAAATGAATAAATGAATAAATGAATAAATGAATAAATGAATAAATGAATAAATGAATAAATGAATAATGAATAAATGAATAAATGAATAAGTGAATAAATGAATAAATGAATGAATGAATAAATGAATGAATAAATAAATAAATAAATAAATCAACGAATGAATAAATTAATGAATGAACGACTGAATGAATAAATGAATGAACGACTGAATAAATGAATGAATGAATGAATGAATGAATGAATAAATGAATAAATGAATGAATAAATAAATAAACAAATATCCGCGTATGGAATTTCACCGTCACCTTCTTCCTGTGGCCCTGGTTCCGTCTTAATGGAAACACTCTCTGGGTTTAGTAGATCCATGGCGCTGCTGTGGTAGTGTTATGGTAATTGGTTGAAGCACAAAAAATATATCTGAAACAGAACATTATTAAGATAAATTATAAGACCAGATTTACAAAACAACTCTTTAATAGACGTAAAATTAATTCGTGGCGTCAATTTTAATAAAATTTAAAAGAATTATTTGTTTAAACCATTTTTTATGTGTAAACCACTAACTACTTTTAGTGGTTTACACAAAATATTTATTTTTCATTTCAATATTTTGTTTCGGCTGGAAAATTTAGTCAGAACAGTAAACCGCGATCAAAACAAATAATAGGAAATCTGGGTTATAAATCGGGATGGATATTTGAGTGCACGTATATCAGGACGGGATTGAATTAAAGCCGATATCGGGTAGATTTTTGAGACAAAATATAGTATACTACTACATGTCTCCGGAAGACAGGAATTATACAAAAGGAGTATCAATGCAATGTCGTTAAAGCACATCAGACTCGTCTCACTAATAGCGTGGGTACGCGATTCTTATAAAACTAGATGTACAAATTTTAAATTCTTATAAACATATTTTTTTAATGAATTATTGCAGGAACCGCTTCAATTTAAGCGATTTTTTTTATTAACCACGAAGTACTGGCACAAGTCAGGTGGTCAATTAAAAAAAAGGCTTAAAATTTCGCTACTGGCCACCCTCCTTAATATATTTGACCTTCTTTGTTGCAATCAATAAAGAAGAAAACAATAAGAGATGTACGTTAACTCTATAAATGGAACAGTGGTTTCTTGTTTCAACAAGAAAATAACTTAGTCAATACATTTGCATGTTGGTTTAAAATAATTATCAGCTAAAACATGTTTTTGTAAACAAGGGCATTAGTATATAACTCTGTAATATAGATATTAAAATAACATAAAAAGGGTATTTTGAAGTCGGTCTGTTGCGACAAACCTTCAAAAATAACATGAACATAACCTCAAAACACAAACATCAATGGATTCATAGGAAAACGTGGCTATATGGTGCACTCTTAAATTATATAACATTCATCAAAAGGCATAAATAAAAGTATAGGTGTTATTGAGAAATCGTAAAATACGAATCTATTCACATACGGGGAGAAAAATGAGAAATATTGTTAGCGCCAGCGTGGAAAACGTCAGATGAATTTTACCATAGACAATGGACAACTGCTCATGAGGCCATAAATATGTGATAATCAACAGTATCTATTTACCTGTCAGTTCGGAAAACTAGGCAGAAATATATCGCACAATTAAAACAATATAAAAACGTTGAACAGCTATCCCAGTGATGTGAAATTACGTAAACATGAATTTAGAATGTAAGGTATACCCTTAAAGATTTTTTAAAGTAAAATAACATTCCTTCAGATAATTTGACTTACTGATATTTTTGATTTTACGGATTCTTTCGTAATCCTCTAACTAGCTGCGGCTTATACAAATACTGTACAAATTATGTATCATGTAGATCAGGCTATTATTATTTTTTTTTTTTTTAAAGTAGTATCTACAAATTAAAAACCTTTCCCTTTGTAACTTCTCTGTGGCATGCACGTATACATTATTATACCTTCATATATATTATAAATATGTAACACCTATATAACAACTATGCATCATTGCAATATGCAAGTTCTGTACACATAATCATTTTAATAATACATGCAACAATACTATGCATGCAACATGCATGCAACAATACTACGTACTCGTGACGCTCTGTCAAGCTATCGATTATAATTGAAAGATTCATTGTTTTAACTTATCAGCCGTGAGAAAGAATATTATTGCTGTAAAAATCGACCGCGATTTGATCTGTGGTGTTACTCTCTCGTGTTTTTTTTCGCATTTCTGAACTGTTTTTTGTCTTAATAAACTTTTCGTTTTATTTAATTATCAGACAGTGAAGAAGTGTTTGCAGAGGTGGAGTGCGCTGATTGGCTACCTTGTTTATGAGCTCACTTTTCAGTGCTCCTACTGGTGTAGTGATCTCTCTTTAACCAATCACCGCTTATTTTCTGTGAAATTGTGAAACCACCTGTTTACAAATAAATTCTCGGATTACGAACAAAAAAAAAGTTTTCACTTTCATGTGAATATGGGGAAAAAAAAGAATTCACGAAACAATGACAGCCCCACTATTGCTTCTCCCTATACCTCTCACTCGGACGAATCAGATTCTGATGCCCAGGAGACAGAGATGGATATTGACCCTAATCGCGGTAATCCATCAGGACAAAAAATACTCTCTGGGACACAATTTTTCCTGAAGGCCTTACAGGATACATTGGCGGAAAAACCGTCAAAGGTATCAAAAGAACAACAGCTCAAGGTGTCCCGAAATGTAACGAGTGTTCTAGGATCGGTGGCCCAGCTGTTGCTTGAAAAGGAAGAACTCAGAGGAGATCTAAACTCAGCCCTTGCAAACATCAAGGTCTTGCAGGCCGAAAAAACGATGGCAGACAATCATATAAAGCACTTGTTGGACAAAATTCAGCAGCTAGAGTCTGATCTGGGACCAGTGATGCGTCGAGTGGCTGATGCCACGGAGGCAAGCCTATCGTTTGCCGACATGGTCAAAAATGGTCCTCAGAATACGCCAAGACCTCCAATCACCCGTACAGGACTTAGTGTTGGGACCCCTAAGCCTGCTATATGCATCTTTCCGAAACTGGCTTCGGCTAAGGATAGCGACGAAACGAAGCAGCTCCTGAAGGACGTCTTACGACCATCTGAGCATGGAATCCGCGTTACGGGTATAAGGAACATCCGTAACAAAGGCATAGTTATCCAAACCGCTACTCGGGAAGACCGGGAAAAAATACTCAAAACCCCATGTCTAGCAAACTCGGCTACTCTAAGTGCCCGACTACCCACAAAACGACATCCACGAGTGATCTTTTTTAATGTTCCTCGGGACTTTACAGATGAGTGTTTTCTCAGGAGTGCCTTAACGGGAATCCAGGAAAACGCAGACTTAGAACCCACAGTGAAAACGTGCAAGGTAAGTCATCTAGCTGGTGCTCGGACAGGATCGACATGCCACCGGGTCTACGAGGTGCCTGCCCATCTACGTCACGTGCTGGTGAAGCAAGGAAAGGTCTTTGTTGACTGGAATGTGTGCCGCGTTCGTGACTTTATTGGGCTTACAGTGTGTTCCAAGTGCCAAATGATCGGACATTCCTTCAAGTTCTGCAAGGACCAGCAAAGATGTGGACATTGTGCAGGTGAAGGTCATGCCAGGACAGATTGCCCAAAAGCTGCCGCCAAGCCAGTATGTGCCACCTGTACCAGGTTTGGCAAGCCCGCTGGACATTCGACTGGAGACAAGGACACCTGCCCAGCTTATAAGGCTGCTCTTTCCAAGGACTTTGCCACCATCGATTATGGCGTATAAATACATTGATGACGACGGTGATGTTATCTACACGAGGACTAATGACTTGAAACAGTGGACGGAAGAACATAAAATTGGCCATAATATAGGTAATTTTACTTGCGTTCAACTAAACATTCGATCCATATCTAAATACTGGGATGTTTTACATGCTAACCTCCAAAATTGTTGGAATAATATAGATATCCTAATGCTTTGTGAAACTTCAATAAAAAGGGAACATACTTGTCTTTTCGAAATTCCCGGTTACAGTAGCATTAGTTACTGTCGCACATCCAAATCTGGAGGGGGTATAACCTTGTATATTCGGGATACTTTACCTTTCACCCAAAATTTACTTGAAACAAAGTTGTTCGAGAATATTTCCTGTATAATAACATTACCAAATAATTCTATACTCAATGTACTAGCAATATATAGACCACCAAATCTTAGTAAACAATCATTTATCAATGAACTTTCATCAATATTAACAAAATGTTCAAACCCTAATGAAAATATGCTAATATTTGGTGACATAAATATTGATTTGTTAAATTATATAGACCCTGTGATTATTCACTATGAAAATGCTCTTTCAAATAACTATTTTACAAAATGTATAAACGACGTTACAAAGGAAGCTATAGCAAATAGTAAAATGACACGAACATGTTTGGATCATATTTTTGTTAGATATAATAGCAAACACAAAGAAACTGACATACTCTACGCATGTGTTTGTGACTTCATCATTGCAGACCACTTTGCAACAGCTGTGAACATTCCGTACTATAAAACTAATAAACGGCCTACAAATAAAGGGCGGAAAGTCTCAATTTTATCTCAAAAACGAATAGATTTTTCAATTAGAAATTATAACTGGAATGCTTTGCTTCAGACAAATGATTGCAATAATTTATATAGTCAAATAAAAAGCAAGTTTAACGAAGTATATGAAAATAGTAAAATATTTATAGATGTAAAACCCAATGCAAGACCTTGGATTATAAAAGAATGGATGACAGAAGATATTCTATCACACATTAAAAAACGAGATTCTTTATTTAAGCGGTGGAAAAGCTCCCCAACAAATGCAATTTATGAAAAACAATACAAATCTTTTCGTAATTTTGTTACTAAATTAATAATAAAAAGTAAAACAACCTTTTTCAATGATAAATTTAAGAATAATTTTTCAGATATCAAAAAAACATGGGATGAAATAAATAAAATTCTAGGACGTAGGACAAAGAGTAACTGTGACGATGTAATTAGTAGGTTTATGTTAAAAAATCAATCTGCGGAAAATGTTACAAACCAATTTGTTAATTATTTTTCAGATAACATAGCCTCAATGGTTCATAAATGTGATTTTAAGGCGTCTAATATTGTCCCGATAGAGTCACCGCAAAGTTTGTATATACCACGAGCATCACTCGCAGACATACTGAGAATAGTCAAACTTCTCAAAAATTCAAAGTCCCCTGGCATAGACAATATCCGAATGTTTGACATAAAAAGACACATAGATATTTTGGGTCCTATATTAACCCATCTGATCAACACAATTTTAACACAAGCTGTGATACCAGATGAACTCAAATGTAGTATTATCAGACCTATTTACAAAAATGGGAAACATACTGATATAGGAAACTATAGACCGATTAGTATATTACCCGCTCTAGAAAAGATTCTTGAAAAATACATATCTTTAAAACTAACCAAATACTTGGAGTGCTTTTCTTTAATAGATCCTAATCAATTTGGTTTTCAAAAAAAAAAGTACTGAAATGTTACTTCAGGATTTCTCTAACTATATAAATAATGAACTGAATAATAAAAGACATGTTTTGGTACTGTTTATAGACAATTCAAAGGCATTTGATACTATAGACCCGATGAAATTGTTAAATATTTTGGAGGCAATAGGGGTAAGAGGAAACTTTCTCAAACTATTCAAAAACTTCCTAACCAACCGCCAAATCCAGGTAAAAATATCAGACAAATTTAGTAAAAGAAGAAATGTCAAAACAGGAGTTCCACAAGGGTCAATTTTAGGTCCAACGCTCTATATTATCTTTGTATCACTTATGAACAAAATATTCTCGTTTGTTAAACATTATGTATACGCTGATGATACAGCACTTATAATATCCCATGAAAATTTAGATACTGCAATAAAATTGTTACAGGTAGACTTTATTTCTTTATTAAAATGGTCACATGACTCTGGTCTAATAATCAATGCTAAAAAAACGAAATTGATGCATATAAGATCCCCGCATGCAAGGTACAGAGAGGCACCTGTAATCATATCCCATTCATTTAATTGCATTCACAATAATACCAAACAGCCCTGCGCGTGTACAAGTATCGAATTAGTCAACCAGTACGTGTATCTAGGTGTTACGGTGGATTGTAATATGAAATGGGACGTACAAATTTCCAACCTCTGTAAGCGACTTCGAGCCATTGTAGGAAGACTCCACAAGATAAAATTATACGTGCCTATAAAAACTATGAAACTAATTTATTTGTCTCTAGCAGAATCGACTATAAGGTATGGTATAACTTCTTGAGGACACTCCTGTAAGACCAACATAAAACATTTACAGCAGATTCAAAACGCCATGGTAAAATTGTTAGTAAGTAAAACAGTTTTTAAGCAAAGGCGAGACATTGATATCATGTACAAATCAATTAATGTATTACCTGTTCGTGGTCTTTTGTGGCATAAAATTCTACTGCAACATATATCTGAAAGTCCGTATAAGGCAGTGGTGGATCATGTACACAATACACGTTTCACACAAAATATAGGAATGATAGTGCCAATATTTCAAAATAAATATGGTCAACGAACCCTTGAATACATTGTACCATTTATATTTAACAAATTGCCGTACGAATTTAAAAACAATTGTCCTATGATGAAATTCTCACTGATGTTAAAGTGTTGGCTTTTGGAAAGTAACCTTGTGTATTGATGGTAACAAATATGACGGTCTCCATGGTTGTATAGCTCCTAGATATCTGGTGTACTTACTGTTATATATATATACTACTATTATATTTAAGTCTATCCTCATTGTAACCAACCTGTACTGCTGTTTTATGTATATATCTTTTAAATTTTTATTTCTTAATCTATTTAATACTTACAGATGCTTTGATATTTCTGATATTTACGTAATAGTTATATTTTTGTAATATGAATGTTTTTATAATGTTGATATTTTTAAAGTATTGATGTTTTTATAATATTGATATTTTTATAATATTGATACTTTTATAATATTGGTACTTTTATAATTTTGATATTTTTTATGATATTGACATTTTTATAATATTATTTAAATCGGTGTTATAAAATTGGACTCTAGTATCTCAATAACAAATCTGTAATGCTTTTACCATTATTTTTTCTATTTAATTTTTTTTTTCAACTTATGTACAGCACAAGATGCATGCGCCTAAATATAATAATTTTTGCCTACATTTGTATGATCATTGTAATTTATTGTTGTATTATATTATATTGTTGAAATAAACTCCTGCTGACAAGCTACTTGCAGTGGCTTAGCGGGTATAAGTTCCCACTGAATATAATTAATATTATACAATAAAATAAAAAAATAAAAATGTTAAAATATGTAAAAGCCCTTTGGGGCGTTAATGAATGAATAAATAAATATAAATAAATATTCTAGCGCTTACATTATTGAAGGATCGTATACCACCATAAAGCTTACAGAATTATTATTTTAGGATTTCTGCAGAAAATGAGAAAGGCCACTGGACCCAAAGGTCATAATAATCCCAAAAGGAGTTGAGTTGCCGATGTCATACAATAGAGATCATAAAACCCACTCATGAACGGGCCGACCCGACAAAAGCAGCCGGGCCAAACGACCTCGCCAAACCGTGAAACCAGTTCCCGGCGTGCTGATAGGTAGGTTAAATGCCTTCCAGACGAGCGGGTGGCCCAGTAGTGTGACCGACGGAAAAAATATATTATCCGAGTTTTTATTTTTTGATTCGGCAATAATAGAAATACTCCTCTCCGCTGAGCGAAGCCATCTTGAAATTTGAAATTTCGTTATGGTAATCGCGCTTTATTAACCTTTAAGCAATTTCGAAAGCGAAATTTCAAATTTCAAGACCGAAGTCAAAAAATAAAAACTCTTTTAAACTATTTTTCCGTCGGACACACTACTGGGCCACCCGCTCGTCTGAAAGGAACTTTAGACTATTGGAAATATTAATATTAAAATTAGAATTAAATAACTAGATATAAGGACAATATTGTGTATTTAGAATAAGCTAGTTCATAAGTAATCTATGTGGAATATGTTTCTCATAAATAAATTATAACCTTCCGAATTTTTTTTACCGCAACTCCACATAGGATTCCATGAAGGAAATAATTTCCATTTATCCATTATTATAGCATCTTTGGGGATGCCGCGTGGAGGGTCCTTTAGAGGATAGGAAGGAGTGAACGTGGGTCTTAAAAAGACCCATGTTGTAGGATGGTGGCAACGCACAGGCCGGCAGATCATTCTACAGCCGATCTGGTGAACACAGGAACGAGTCGTAAAAGCAACTCGTTCTCATGTGACAAATGTCGACTGTGTGCCAACACTGGGCACGCGTTTGGAGTGTTTCCCAACTAAACACCGGTACCGAAGGAATCAATGACGCTAGTTCCTCACAGCATCTTCCATTAATATACCGGTTAAACAGCTATCATTGACTGTACTCTCATCCGCTTAACAATGGATCGGTTCACATGGTTCACAAGAGGTCATTGATGTGCAACAAAAACGATGTCGGTGACAGAACCGATCCTTGTGGGACGCAAGCATTTATTGAATACGAGGAAGAGATGAAACCATCAGCAACCGTTTGAATCGATCTCTCCCTCAGAAAGTTAGCAATCCACGTACACAAGGAAACGGGAAGTCCGTAAGAAGGCAATTTGTTGACAAGTCCTCGGTGCCAAACCCGGTCAAAGTCCTTAGTAATTTCCAGTGAGACCGTTTGAATTTCACCATAACGTTACAGGCACCACCACAAACATGCGTCACATACGCGAGAAGATCACCGCATGTGAGCAGTTTGTCGTTGATCACACGTTCCATCACCTTAGACAAAACTGATGTGATCGCTATTTGGCGGTAGTTGGCCGAGTTGGAGTAGTCACTTTTCTTAGGTATTAGATGATTAACGGTTTTTTTTCAACCAGAGGGCGCAGTGCCATATTTCAGGGATATTTTGATAAAACTGGACCGATTTCTCCAGCACACTTCTGCAATACCAGGGCAGGTGTTCCGTCAGGCCCACTAGCTTTATTAACATCGAATCCCCGTAAGACATGGAGTACGTCCCGATGCCGGATCCTCAGGTCTTTCATGTAGAAACCACACTTAGGAACCGACGGCGGGATTTCCCCCGGTCATCGGGGGCTGAGTTTTCCACAAACATTTTCTCTAAAATGTTGGCCTTTTCGGTGACGGTGTTTACTAGTGAACCGTCGAGTCTGGTAAGATGCGGCAGACTGGATTTGCTGCTGCTGCCATGCGGACAAGCAGGTAGCTTATTGCTGATCTGTTGGTCGTGCTCAAATTTTGACCAATTGATAATACTCTTACTTTCCTTTACCAAATTGTTGTATGCTGATCTATTTTCTGATGTTCGAGATGTGTTGTAGGCTCGGCAAGCCGCGTTTTTTCATCGAACTGCTTCGGAGCATTGTCGACTGAACCACGGCTTTGAACCTACACCGAATGATGTTATGTTACGGAACTGGCCTACCAGCGGCACCTAGCGGTTACTTTAGCTAATGGTCGATGCTAGCGCCACTGAACCGTTGATACGACAGCTAGCAGAGCCGGCAATAGGAGAAGCTTTTTGTCGAGAAAACAGTTAACTCCACGACTCGGGAGGAAGGTTATCCCATCCCCGCCCTTCGGAGAGGCAGACCAGACCACTGAACAGTTAAACGTATGCGTTCGCTCAGGTACCCATATCCACCCCTCGGAGAGGTCGCCCAGGTCCTCTGAGATAGATGCCGTTACACTTGAGCCCAGAAAGCCAGCCATCTTCAGCCTTCGGAAAAGACGCCCAGGCCCTCTGAACGCAGTTGCTGCTGACTTCTTCCCTGGAATTTGCTGACTCCGCCGTTCGGAGACAAGCCACAGAGACGAGAGGACTCTGGATCGTGGACCTTGGATATCCATCGAAAAGAAAATGCCTTTGAACTCTTATCGTAATTCTCCCATCACCCGATGAAAACTTAGATTTTACGTAGCATTCGAGGCAAGAAAATTTAAGAGTTTTCCATAGAATTGAACAAATTGAACCTTTAGTTCTAAAAATAAAGACTTTCTCGTAATTACTTAAATGAACAAAAAATTGTAATGACACGTCTGTATTTAATTATGATTAACTTTAAATTGAGATCTAAGACCCTCAATGTTAAATAGACGACTCGTTGTAATATCAACGGCGAGTTTAATTTCCTGACTTTGGGTTTATTCTAAGATATGTTATTAACCAAACTAAGCAAGAATCTAACAACGTTAACATTCATTACCAATTTGAACAAACAGTGTCTAATGTCCACTAATGTGGTTAAAAAAATTCTTCTTCGTCAGTGCAGCAGTGGTGCATACCGCAAATAAATCGCAGCTAATCCCATCAGGAGCCAAAAGAAGAAAAAAAAACTTCTCGGAACTGTCTTACTTTATGATTATTTTCATTATCTTTCTATTATCTATGGATATGTCAAATTTTGGCGTCACCGGTCCTTTGTCCTTTGCTTCCTTAAGAGTCTTGACACGCAGTGATTGTTGCTCTGCCTATCTGATGTAATATCGTATAAAGTACACAATAACTGTGTTAAATTTATACGATTTAGGATTATTTCACTAGCCTTTAATAGCAAAGTTTGTAAAATTCAACCGCTTCTACTTTTCCATTGACGTTTCTTCAATACTTTGGAATTGACCCCCGCGTTTCGCCTTGTACGTACGCCGGTTCTTGATGTGTAAAACCCAAGATTATTAGTTGGTGACTGTATATTGAAATAGTATATCGCCTAAAACTGAACTGACCAGTTTTTTCATGCATTCGCTCTAAAACATATCGAGTACCTAACACCATGAAATAACACGAGTTTCTTCATTGTTGATTTACGGCCGCTGTCCACATTAAGACCAAGCAATTAGTAAGTTTATATAATCTTGAACTTGAGCCGAAGAGTTATCCCGATTCCATTTAGTAAATTTCATTATTACAACCTTTTTCCCTTTCATGTTTACTCGCAATGCCAATAATGGACTTAAACAAATGTGTTTTATTTTTCACGAAATTCATAAACTTGCAGGTGATGGCGATTGTTTCTTCTGTCGTTTCATTTTTAAATGCGGCTGCTTAGAGTGGTACAGTTAATGATAATTTGAAAATAAGGAACTGCAATGACCCATAATTGTCGTGTAACATAAAAAAAATATTATGTATGAAAGAAATAAGAATATTCGTGATAAAACCAACCGTCAATGCGCATATTACTAATTTGTTAAATTTTTGTTTTTCAATCTGCAGCAGTGCCATGGATCTTCCCAACCCCGAGAGAATTTCCATCAAGAGGGAACCAGGGTCCCAGGAAGTAGGCGCAGGTGAAATGTCGTATACGAATATAGAAATCGACCTTCCAGTTGTTAAGACAGAATGTTTGCAGTATACCGAGAGTGTTCAGCCAACTAGTAAGTTGCATTGCGTATATCACAAGGGTGTTTCAGATTGACGCAGTCAGGACAGCTGCTGGTTTTCCCTACCTATTTCCCCTACCCCTTTCATCTTATTTTGTTTTTTTTTTTAATTTATCTTGTTAGCTCCATATTCGAGGGGTAAGGCTCTCGACTACGAATCCGAAGGTCGCGGGTTCAAATCCCGGCGTGCGCAAGTAAATTTTATTTAATTAATTTGTGTTGTTTCGCAATTAGTTACATAAAAAAAATATATACTATATTTGCGCACGTTCCAGAGTGGAAGATACTCTGAGTATCGCCCTGGTGGAAGACCACCATTCAGAATTGAAACGTTGCTTGAAATGGCTTTTAGCCGTGTTTGGTGACCAGATCTGAATAGCCAGGTATTTCCCTATTTCCCCACCTCCCTCTTCCCCTTCTCCTTCCCCTCCCATATATACCTCCAGCCTCACGACATTTTCCAATTGGGAATGCCATAGTCTCACTGGCTCCAGACGGTTGGGAGCAGTTGGGACTCTTGTGCGGTATTCATATAAAAAAAAAGCTTTATAAATAAAACATTTTTATTTAACCACTGTTAGCACAAGAAACTTTGTTGGCTTTCCTTTTGATAAATTTCCTTTGTATATATATATATATATTAAAAGCTATGTGTATCTTACAAATAAATAAATAATTTCGATAAACTGTTTTATAATATTACGTATTGCCTGTACCTAACATGTTTATTGTATTTAGTGCTCAAATAAATGTGTATTATAAATATTTCGCAATTTTAGACATTCTGTCTAAAGATACTTAATAACATGTCGGTAAAAACGTCCCTAGGATGGGCATCTTATCTCATTCGTATAAATGAATGTCATTTTAAAGTCTTTAATCGTATTTGCCATTTCGTCGTGGTTCTCAGTGGTTTTACTTTGTTGTTTTAATGAAAAAATAATCCTTAAATTTGTTTTTTTTTCTGGTATTCTTCCGGACATTGACTTATAGGTCTACGTATTTTAATTTTTTATTATGCAATATTATATTTATTTCCTCGAAATTTCTACTCGCTACGGTTCAGCCACTGCAAGTATATCGTCAGCAGAACCTTAGTTTAACTGTAATCTATAATCCAACAATAATTACAATAAACATAATGGCTTTGACGGTTTTTTTTTACTGTAAAACTCAGCAGGTATTGTTGTTTTGTTATTCCAGGTAGCATTGACATGGAGACTATTCCCATCAAAGCAAAACCAGGACCCCTAGAAGAATATGGGGGGGAAATTACTTATACGGAAATGGACATAAACCTGCCGGATGTTAAAAAGGAATGCTCAGAGCACTCTGAAAGAATTACACGGACTATAGGTAAAATATTTTTTTTATTGAAATAGCTTATTGAAGCTTATAGATCTAATCGTAATACGTTGGTGAATTAACGCTACCTATACGACCGTTACCTTTCTATTTTCTGTTACGTATTTACCAGGGTGGTCCGTAAAATAACTTTCCCTATTTAAATAGGGAAATTAAAATTTAAATAGTTATTAATTGATAAACTAAAGTTCTTAAAAACTTAAGACAAGATTTTTATACATAGCGCAAAGGGTAACAATTATTTTTATAAACAATAATTATTAGCCTGAAACACTCATCCAAATTGAAAAAAACCTTTACATTTATCTTTGCTCGGAAAGGTTTTTTTCAATTTGGATGAGTGTTTCAGGCTAATTATTATTGTTTATAAAAATAATTTAAATAGTTTTTTAAATTCTGGATCGTAGCTTGGTCTTCCCCCTCGACATCCCCACCCGGCCGAACTCGCTGCGACGCTCAGTGTCGGTTTGGCAGCCGTAATGAATGGAGCTTCCGATCACATCGCCTGCGAGGAGTTCAGTACCCTCCGTGATTCGTTTTTTGTGTGCCAAGGGCCGTTCGGCGATGGAAATTCATTCTCAACTGACAGAAGTGTATGGAGAAACGTGCATGAGTGTTCAAGTGGTGCACAAGTGGTGCTATGAATTCAAAGATTGCCTCCGTGGTGGAGGGGTAAGGCTCTCGAGTATGAATCCGAAGGTCGCGGGTTCAAATCCCGGCGTGCGCAAGTAAATTTTATTTAATTAATTTGTGTTATTTCACAATTATTTCATTTAAAAATACTATATAGTATATTTGCGCACGTTCCAGAGTGGAAGATACTCTCAGTATCGCCCTGGTGAAAGACCACCGTTCAGAATTGAAACATTGCTTGAAATTGCTTTTAGCCGTGTTTGGAGAACAAATCTGAATAGCCAGGTATTTCCCCACCTTCCTCTCCCCCTTATCCTTCCCCTCCCCAATACCTTCAGCCTCACAACATTCCCAATTGGGGATGCCATAGTGTCACTGGCTTCAGACGGTTGGGAGCAGTTGGGACTCTTGTGCGGTATTTATATAACATATTTAAATAAACGTGGTCTAGAATTTTATATTTTATTCGGTATTCGTATAAAAAAAAAGAAGAAGGGCCCACAGACGTCCATGACCAACAGTAGTCCGGACGGCCATCGGTCAGTGAGGAAACGATTGCGAAAGTGGAAGCGGCAATGCTGGCAGATCGAATACTAACGGTTCGGGAGCTTAGCGAGATGATCCCAGATGTCAGCAAGGGGCATGCTGACGAATTTAATCCATTTTCACCACGACAACGCTCGTCCGCATACAGCCCCCGTCACCACCACGCTCATTGAGAAATTCGGTTGGGAAATCGTCCTACACCCACCATACAGTCCGGACTTGGCCCCGAGCTACTACCAGCTCTTCCTTGATTTGAAGAAACACCTCGGTGGAACGCATTTTGCAAACGAAGAGGAGCTGAAAGAAGAGGTTCTGAGCTACCTTCACGGCCTGGCGGGAGATTTCTATGACCAGGGAATCAAAAAGATGATGACCCGTATGAAAAGGTGCATCGAAGTATACGGGGACTATGTAGAAAAATAGCTGAAAGTCTAAGCTTTCCAATGATGTATTCCTCATTGTAAATAAAATGGTTTTCATTGTGAAAAAAAATAGGCAAGTTTATTTTACGAACCACCCTTGTACTTTGAGATATGTCAATATTATGTTCAATGACAACAATAAGTTTTTTGTTTGATACCTATCTGATAGATACCTACTTATTGAGCTTTATCCACTATCTTTTTCAGCCTCAGTAAAGGAGCTGAAGACGCATCCTGTGAAAAAACTTTGGTCGTGTTCCTACTGCAACTATTCGTATTCTCGAAAGAAAACTTTGAAACGTCACATTCTTACCCATACTGGAGAAAAACCCTATTCATGTTCCCACTGCACTTATTCATGTTATCAAAATGGAAATTTAAAAAGGCACATTCTTACCCATAGTGGAGAAAAACCTTTTTCATGTTCGAATTGTAGCTATTCATGTTACCGAAAGGATTTTTTAAAAAGTCACATGCTTACCCATACTAGAGAAAAACTTTATGCATGCTCCGACTGCGGTTATTCAGGTATTGATAGGTCAAATTTAAAACGCCACATACTTTCCCATACTGGTAAAAAACCTTATTCATGTTCCCACTGCAACTATTCATGTTCTCGAATGGATTTTTTAAAAAGTCACATGCTCACCCATACTGGAGAAAAACCTTTTTTATGTTCCGACTGCAACTTTTCATGTTCTCAAAGTGGAAGTTTAAAACGTCACATTCTTAATCATACTGGAGAAAAACCTTTTTCATGTTCGGATTGTGAATATTCATGTTCTCGAAAGGATTTTTTAAAACGTCACCTGCTTACCCATACTAGAGAAAAACTGTTTACCTGTTCCAACTGCAGGTATTCATCTATTGATTGGGGTAAATTAAAACGCCACGTACTTACCCATACTGGAAATTTTGACGATGTTGATATTTAGTTCTGGAAGTATTGTGGTTTTTACTATGGTAGCCGCTGTGTTGCCACAAAACTGTGGTCAGGCCACATTGTAATGACTTGCTTATATGGTTTTATTTACCTCCACCAATTTTAATTCTATCTGTGTTATGTTAACATAGGTTTGTCATTTCTGTAATAAAGAAAATTGTTTTAAAATTCTCACCGCCAATATTGTCTTTATATTATCGAACGGATGGGATTTGTTTAGATAAAATGATGAAGGAACCTATTTCAGCGGGTAACAACGGTGGCACAACCAGTTTGGCTACCATGGTATCCGAGTAAGTGAGCAGGCATAAATTTGACTGGTCGACACCCGCCGATGCGGGGGCAAAGATCAGTATCTTCCTTAGCGGAAGCGTAGGGTCGACTCGCGGGGCAGAGCCTGGGCGGTTCCTACGGTAGATTTCCGAAGGGCGGAGATCGGACTTCCTTCTCTTGCGGAAGCGTAAAACTCACTCGCGGTGCAGAGCCTGGGCGGTCTCTGCAGTAGATCTCCGAAGGGTGGAGATCGTACTTCCTTCTGGGATGGAAGCGTAACACTAACTCGGACCGAGTCCACCGCTATCGGAGTCGGACCCATCGGAGTCGGACTCATCGGAGTCGGTCCGGCCGAAACGACTCTCCTCTACAGTCTTGGCACGCAGTGGTTATTGCTCTGCCTATCTAATGTAATATCGTATAATATACGCAATAACTGTGCTAAATTTATATGATTTGAGATCACTTCACTAACCTTTAATACAAAAGTTTTCTCTTCTCGCTTCTACTTTTCCATTGACGTTTCTTCAATACTTTGGAATTGACCGCCGCGTTTCGCCTTGTACGTACGACGGTTAAGGTTGTGTTGACTTAGTAACACCCGAGCTTCGTAATTGGTGCTTGTTCATTGTTTTTACGACATTCGTCAACAACGAGAGTACATCAGTTTATTCGTTGTTGATTTACGGCCGCTGTCACACATTAGGACCAAGCAATTAGTAAGTTAATATAATCTTTACCCTCAGCCAAAGAATTAACCCGATTCCATTTCGTCAATTTCATTATTGCAAACTTTTTCATTCAAACAATTCCATTTGCATACCAAGTGGCGAAAATTCCCAAGAAACCCGTTCTCATTTTATGAGTTAAGTGAATATTTTTTGGTTTCTGGCCATGTGCCGGAAAATTCGGAGGAAAATCATTTACGTATTTCAAGTGCAGCTTCAAAATTCTAGTCGTAGACCGTATGCTGCATAATTCGATGGAAAACTTAAATTACATGTTTGCGGTGGTGACAGTATTACTAGGTCCGGTTATAATTCTTTTGTAATTTATGAAATCAAGGGAAAATGATAAATTTCACAAGAACATAATCCTGCGTTTACACTTTATCAAACGATCCTTTTTAATTGGAAATCCTGCACGAACACAACCCTTATCCCACGTAACGAGTGATCTCTATATGTCTTCACATACAGCTTGAAGTTCAACATGTTGTGAGGTAACTGGTTCAGATATTTTATGACGCAAGGTACTTTGAAGTTTCTACTAGCAGTACGGACTCTTATACATCCCTGTATGCCTTTGAGAGCAAAAGCCACTATAAAGAGGCACAAAATGTATCAAAAAATAATTTCACAAGGATTAATAATACTTACCGTGGGTTTCGTAACATTCAGAATAACTAACTCGAGAAAAAATCCCGGAAAACTTATTAACATCAACATAGTTCAGAGTGGAATACATTCGATTTAAATCGTCATCTGTTAATAAATGTCATATAGAGTTATAAACAACCAGATTTGAAATACCTTATATTTCGACATATAATGATGCAAATTGCCAAAACCGGGCCACTCACCGTACTAACACAATGGCAATATAGTGTTCCCATGAACTCAAGTACTTAACTTGGAAAATACATTCCACTAAACGACGCGATAGATGTAAATTTAAAAAAAAAATTATGTCCGTGATATATCCTTTTGTAATACCTAAAATAAATTATCAAATTCACCGAAATACTTTAAAATGTGCATTTCGGGTAATAAAAATTCCCAGACAAGACCGGCCATAAAATAAATTGGCACAAGGATAGCTGAACTTATTGTTAGAAAAATTGTAAACTACTACATCGTAATAACCTTAATTACTATTTTAGAAAGTCGGCAATTCCTTTGAGATTTTATGGGACGGCAATAAACACCTCAAATAAATTGAGCCGCCCGACGGAACGGCCCGCTGTACAATGCGGGTGATAAAAGAATACCTACAGCTAGACAATCAACAGAGGGCTCTAGGAGACAGTCGGTTGCAAGAGTCCGCCCAGGACGGACAGTCAGGTGAAGTCTTCCGCCGAGGAAGCACGAGAGTCAGGTGCAGTCTTCCACCGAGGAAGCACGACAGTCGGTTGCAGTAATCCGCCCAGGACAGAGTCAGGTGAACCTTCCGCCCAGGAAGGTTCCTATTCTCGCTCATTGGAGAGGCCGCCCAGGAAGGTTCCTATTCTCGCTCCTTGGAGAGGCCGCCCAGGTCCTCTGACGACGAGTGAGTTCTACGCTTCCATCCCAGAAGGAAGTAACTGATCTTCGCCCTTCGGAGATCAAACCCCCGGAGACCGCCCAGGCCTCTGATTATCGCCGCGTTGTACCTACTCCCGATCCGGAGGTACATGAATACCTAGTGCGAACGCGAGGACTCTGCATACAAAGCAGCCACTGGACCCTGGACAGCCATCACAAAAAGGGAATTGCCTCTGACTCTCATGATAATTCCTCCACCCTGTCAGCCAAGTGAATCTCTAACTTTAAGAAACAACTTTTTCCTACAAATAAGCCAGTGAACTTCTAATTTTAAGAATACAACCATTTATGTAGATTTAACGAAGTAATTAGTTAATTTTAAGTACAAAGACGTTACAAGTAGATTTAAGTAATTGCCTACCTAGTTTTATTGAAATTATTATGTGTAATTAAGATTAACTCTAGTTTTAAGACTAACCCCACGACTATCAAAATAAATGGCTTGTAACTACTTAGATTGCTTTTCTGTTCCTCACCTTTTTGCGTTATTCCTAGAATTATCCGAACTGTCCGGTGCTTCCTTTAAAATAACAAAGATAATTTTAATTATTTCTGTATTATCTATGAATATGTCGAGTTCCATGGCGTGTCTTTGGCTTCCTTCGCAGTTTGACAGGCAGTGATTGTTGGTCCGCCTCAATAATTGTGTTAAATTTATATGATTTGTGATTATTTTACTAACCTTTACTAACAAATTTTCTAAAATTCAAGCGCTTCTGCTTTTCTATTGACCGCCGAGCCTCGCCTTGTACGTATATGGGTTCTTGCTATATTGACTAACACGCCTGTTTCTTAACTGGTGCTTGTTTATTGGAGGTATATTTCGCTTGACACTGCATTGATCAGTTTTCTCAGCTTTTGCCATAAAAACAAATTGAGGTACCCAACACCAACCAGGTTAACGCGTGACAGACGAGAGTACGTGAATTTGTACGTTGTTAATTTGTGGCCGCTGTCACATTAAGACCAAGCAATTAGTAAGTTCATTTAATCTTGACCCTGAGCCAAACAGTTATCCCGATTCCATTGTGTAAATTTCATTATTGATGATGCCATTTTACGGTCGGAGGTACCAAACAGTGTATCATTAGAACAGTTGACAATAATCAATAGTTTATTTACCTACACATGTTTTCTACCTTTTACTTGTTCAGTTAAAATTTTACTGGGATAATTATCGTTGTTTAATGTTCTTATTAATTATTATAGTTTTTTAAGCATTCGCGTATGAAAGGTAAGGCATACTGCCCGTTTTATGTACAATAATAAACATTTGATCAACATATTTTATCTTGCACTTACACTTAATGTCAATAATAGACATAAGCAAATGTGTTTTATTTCTCTCCAAGGTCATAAACCTGCAAATGGCGATTGTGAAGCAAACATTCCGGTTGTTTCTCTCCAATCCATAACTGGGAGGTCGCTCTACTGTCGTTTTATTGGTAAAAGGGGCTGCTTACTCCAAAGTGGTACAGTTAATGATATATCGCATAACAGGACACTATCGCAGCAGTGCCATGGATCTTCCCAATCCACAGAATGTTTCCATCAAGACGGAACCAGGGTCCCAGGAAGAAGGCGCAGGTGAAATGCCGTGTACGGATATAGACATCGACCTCCCGGATGTAAAGGAGGATTGTATGCAGTATGCCGAGAGTGTTCAGCCAACTAGTAAGTTGCATTGCGTATGTCACTAAGGTGGTTCAGATAACGCAGTCAGGACAGCTGCTGGTTTTCTACTTACCTTCTTTTCGTCAATCGGTCCTAAAGATTTTACTTTTAATATTGCTTTACAGGAAACTGTCGAAGTAAGAAACGTTTAACTTATTGTACCCGCAACCAGTTTCTAGTTCCTCAAGCTGTTCCTCAACCATTTATTATCAAGTAAATTATCTCATGATTAAATAAAACAATTCTAAAATTTTTTTTCCAGTTTTTTGATTACCATTGTAAATATGCCTTAATGATTGTAGTAACCAAATACTTGGAAATTCAGTTGAGAAACACGACGTAACAACTATGTCCGGAAAACCTAGATTTTATCTTGTACATCTAGCAACAAGCTAAAATATATTTTGCATAATGAATTGTGATGCTAAATTTAAGCACAGCCCGGTCCGGTGACCGGATAAACCAACACACGTATGATTCATCACACTTTTACGCTCAACAGTAAATAATTTATATAAATTACTTTCATCACTATTGTTATTTTTTTGTTTATGTTTGTGATTTGTCCATTTGCTTATTGTTTGTCTGTACTAGTCATTATTTTGTTTATCCTGATTAGCTTTGCTTATGAACTTGTAGATTATTACATATAAAAAAATGGTCCTAACATTTTTTTTAAATTTGTTAATAATGTCACCACAGGGTGAATCTTAAAAAGAAAATACTTAGTAGGTTAGGTGAGATAAATTTTCAGCCTAGGTTTTTTTCTCTTCGTACTTTTAATTACTTTACATCACTTTTAAAAAGTGTGTCGATTCGTAGATGTGTTTATTTATCAGGGAACCCACGGGTCCAATAGGTTGGCGGTGTTGGGACATAAGTCCTATCATTTCGCCTTACCGAAAATCATTGTAAAATCTAATCCTAATTGCCCTTTCATGGTGGTTTTTCAATGGTATATTTAACGGAAACTCTTTTACTTTTCTCTCTTCTACTCGGATTTCTTATTATAAAGATTTTTTTTCTGGAAATTGACTAAAAGTCTCAAACACTTTTTTTTTTCTTGTACAGTATCATTTAAATTTTTATTCGCCAAGGCTCAGCTACGGCTTAATCATAAAATTGGCACTGACCGTCGATTTTTTTTATTGTAATACTCTCCTCATATTGTTGTTTTGTTATTCCAGGTAGCATTGACATGGAGGCTGTTCCCATCAAGACGGACCCAGGACGCCAAATAGAAGATGGAGAAATAGACATAGACCTCCCGGATAATAAAAAGGAATGCTTAAATCATTCTGAAAGAATTACACCTACTACAGGTAAAACCTTTTTTTTCGGAATTCGTTTTAATTTTTTTTTGTTTTCATTATAGACGCCTACTACCTCCTTAATGAGCTTTATCCGCCATTTTTTTTTCAGACTTAAGAATGGACCTGAAGATACATCCTGGAGACAAACCTGGTAACTACGCCTCCTCGCACAACTCAATATTGGCACAGCACTTGCAAACCCATACTGGAGGAAAACCCTCTTCATGTACCGACTGTAATGATCCTAGTTCTCAAAAGGGAACATTAAAACGTCACATGCTTACCCATACTGAAGAAAAACCTTATTCATGTACCGACTGCAACTATTCAAGTTCCCGAAAGGAAACTTTAAAACGTCACGTGCTTACCCATACTGAAGAAAAACCTTATTCATGTACCGACTGTAGCTATTCAAGTTCTCGAAAGGAAACTTTAAAACGTCACATTCTTACTCATACTAAGGAAAAACCTTTTTCATGTTCCGACTGCACGTATTCAAGTTCTCAGAAGGGAACTTTAAAACTTCACATGCTTACTCATACTGGAGATAAACCTTATTCATGTTCCGACTGCAACTATTCATGTTTTGATAAGCAACATTTAAAACATCACATTCTTACCCATACCGGAAAAAAGCCTTATGCATGTTCCGTCTGCAACTATTCATGTTCTCAAAGGGGAAATTTAAAAAGTCACATGTTTATACATACTGAAGAAAAACCTTTTTCATGTTCCGATTCTAACAATACAAGATCTCAAAAGGTAAATTTAAAAAGTCGCATGATTATCCACGCTGAAGAAAAACCTTATGCATGTTCCGTCTGTAACTATTCATGTTCTCGAAAGGAAACTTTAAAACGTCACATGCTTACCCATACTGAAGAAAAACCTTACTCGTGTTCCGACTGTAACTATTCGAGTTCTCGAAAGGAAACTTTAAAACGTCACATGCTTACGCACACTGGAGAAAAACTTTATTCATGTTCCGACTGCAACTTTTTATGTTCTCAAAAGGGAAATTTAAAAATTCACATGTTGATCCATACTGGAGAAAAATCTTTTTCATGTTCCGACTGCAACTATACATGTTCTCAAAAAGCAAATTTAAAAAGCCACATGATTATCCACACGAAAGACAAACCTTATTCGTGTTTCCACTGCAACTATTCATGTTCTAGAAAGGAAACTTTAAAACGTCACATGCTTACACATACTGGAGAAAAACCTTATTCATGTTCCGACTGCAACTATTTAGGTTCTCAAATGGGAACTTTAAAACGTCACATGTTTCCCCATACTGCAGAAAAACCTTATATTCATTTCTAATGTCGTATGCATGTTTTTGAAAAGCGAAATTTTAATCGTGGGTAAAACCATTTTCATGATCCAAAGGGAAATTTTAAAACGTATAATTACCCATTCGGAATAATTACCTTATTCATGTTCTGATTAACTGTTCATGTTCACTATTTGACGGCCTCCATGGTCGAGGGGTTAGGCTCTCTACTACAAATCCGAAGGTCGCGGGTTCAAATCCCAGCGTGCGCAAATAAATTTTATTTAATTAATTTGTGCTGTGTCACAATTAATTCATTTAAAAATAATATGCAGTATAGTTGCGCACGTTCCAGAGTGGAAGATACTCAGAATCGCCCTGGTGAAAGACCACCATTCAGAATTGAAACGTTGCTTGAAATGGCTTTTAGCCGTGTTTGGTGACCAGATCTGAAAGGCCAGGTATTTTTCCACCTTCCTCTTTCCCCTTATCCTCCCCCTCCCCAATACCTTCAGCCTCACGACATCCCCTAATTGGAGATGCCGGAGTCTCGCTGGCTCCAGACTGTTGGGAGCAGTTGGGACTCTTGTGGGTTATTCATATAAAAAATAAAATATATATTTTTTTAATTAATCTCGCAATGACTCACAGCGGAGAGAAACCCATTTCATGTTCCTATTCAAACGTATTATTTCTTATAATACACAATACATTTATTGTCCTTTCGTACCATTTCAAAAAATGTTTGATTATTTATTAAATTCAATTCACTATTAACGTTTTTTCTGATTTCCAAAATTTCAAATTTGTTTAATTGCAAACCGGTTGTATTTGCATGTAAAAATTTTAAACCTTTATTTATATAGATTAGTTTCCAAAATACGATTTGCAAATTCAGCCACGGGAGTCCCAAAATATCTGAAAAAAAACCTTGACTCTGTGCAGAAACGGGCGGTCCGTTTGATAGATTCGCCTATCTTAACAAATGGGTTGCAATCTTTGGAGCACAGACGTCGGGTGGGAATGCTGTCCTTGTTCTACCGGTATTTTAATGGAAGATGCCCCGAGGAACTAGCGTCATTAATCCCTTCGGCACCGGTGCATAGTCGGGAAACACGCCAAACGCGCGCCCAACATTTGCACACGGTTGACATTTGTCACATGAGAACGGGTCGCTTCTACGACTCGTTCTGTGTTCAACAGCTCGGCTGTGGAATGATCTGCCGGCCTCTGTGTTTCCTCCATCCTATAACATGGGTCTCTTCAAGACCCAAGTTCACTCCTTCCAATCCTCTAAAAGATCCTCCACACAGCATCCCCAAAGATGATATAGGCCTTGAGGGAAATTACTTCCTCCTCGGTCTCCTGTGTGGAGTTACTGTAAAAAAAAAAAAAAAGGTGTTTAAATTAAAACAATTTATTATTAGATATTTTTTTACGAGACATTTGAACATGACATCAAGAAATAAATAAGAAAGAGCGTCAAGTCGAGCTTAAAGTTTAAGTAAATGATTTTTTTTTTGTTATACGACATTTAAGAAATTTTGGATGTGTAATGTTTTGGAGCGTAAATGATTTATACAGATAATTGTACAGACTATTTTTGGCAGTAATTGCTTCATGATCATGGGCTAGTTTATAGATTAGTATATTACATTCGATAGTATGTATATACTTGTTGTCCAGCATCCGTTCTTCAAAAAGTTACTGACCGCCACTAGTTACTAGCTGTGTAAATGGAAACATTGATTTTATTTTATTTTATTTTTAATTTTATTTGAAAACCAACAGTTTACAGCAATAATTACATTTGGCAAATATATTTAAAAAATGAACCAATAATATTAAATGAAGTATTTAAATTATTCAATTAAAAAAAAAAAAAATAGTTACAAGGTTATCCTATGAGGTTAGGATGATGGGAGGGAGGGGAAGGGAAAGAATCTAGTCTGTGTAGAGTAATGTGTATTGTGTGGATGTTATTTATTGGTTTTTCGTTTGAAATTAATGGGGGGCTGAGTTGAATAAGTCGAACTCGCTGTATAAAGTGTTAAAAATGTGTGAAGCGCGTTGAATAAAGGTGTTTTGTTTTGAGTCAGTGTTGCATTGAGGTAGGTTTAGTGTGTGGTTCTGTCTGGTTTGTCTGTTGGGCACTGTTAATTGAATTCGTTCAAGTAATTCAGGGCAATCTATCACAGAGATGGCTATTTTTTGTAAAAACAGTACGTCTGCGGAATTTCTACGGCTTTCTAGTGACGAAATTCCGAAAAACGCGGCGGACTCCTCATGACTCAAATGGGGATGATAGCCCCGAAAATCGAGGTATCGTAGAAAATGGTTTTATAGTTTCTCAATCCTTTCTGTATGTGATATGTACCTGGCATTCCAGACTTGAGAGGCATACTCCAAAGAACTGCGTACATACGTGAAGTACAGCATTTTCATTGTGTTTACCTTTTTAAAATGTTTGTAGGTTCTGAGTGTAAAGCCAAGTATCTTACTAGCTTTTGCAACCATTGATTCGATATGGCGATCGAAAAGTAACTTCCGGTCGAACACCACTCCCAAATCCTTGGCTTCCGTCATTTTCATCAGTATTGTACCATTAAGGGCATAGTCAAAAGAAATAGGGTTTTTATTTCGAGTGAAGCTGACGGTGTCGCATTTTTTTATATTTATTTGAAGGTTGTTTTGTGAAAAATAAACATTTAGACGGTTTAAATCTTCTTGTATGAGGAAGTCATTGGTGCACGTGACAGGAGAAAATATTTTCATGCCATCTGCGTAAAATAGTGTTCTGGGGTAGTAATTCTGATGTGGTTAATATAATGTTGAGGAGTAATGGTCCCAATAAGGATCCTTGGGGCACTCCCGACGGTACCGTTACCCAATTCGATTTATAGCCACCAACAACTACTGCTTGGCTGCGGTTTGCTATATAGGATGAAAGCCATCTCAGGTCTCCGTGTACGCCGATTTGTGAAAGTTTGAACAATAAGATAACATGGTTTACTAAATCAAAAGCTTTGCTATAGTCTGTATATATTGCATCTACCTGTATGCGCTGATCCATGTTGTCTTGTAACAATTCAGTGAACGCCGTTAAGTTAGTGGTTGTAGATTTTCACCTTACAAATCCATGTTGGTTGGTCGAAAACCTTACTGAAAATACAAAGCTTAGATATTGATCTATAATTTTCGACGTCAGATTTTTGGCTATTTTTTAAAATGGGAGTTATGAATGCTGTTTTCCAAGTATTTGGTACTATTCCCTCATTGAGGGAGCGACTGAAAAGGATGGATAGTGGCTTAGATAAGCTGTGCGCACATTTGCTTATGAAGAAAGGGGGATTTTTATCTGGGCCTGCACCTTTTTTAGGATCCAAGGTACAGTACTGGGGCCTCTACTTTTTATCATCTATGTAAATGACATATTCACGCAAAAGCTAAACGGAAAAATAATATCTTATGCTGACGACACTGTCATAATAATTGAAGGTACTGATTGGAATTCTATTAACAAGCTAGCAAATACTGATATTAATATATTAAAAAAATTGGTTCGATAATAATCTACTCTCCCTTAACACTGGAAAAACAAAATGTATTCCTTTCTCTATCAATAAATTTAAATCAAAACCAGAAATAAAAATTATAATACACCAAAGTAACTGCAACAGAATCAATTGTAATCAAGCATGTTCTATACTTAGTCCAACTTCCAAAATTAAATACCTTGGTGTATATATAGACCAGCATTTTAAATGGAAAACACATATTTGTGAACTTGTTAAACGAATTAGAAAATGTATATATATATTTATAAGACTAAGAAATATTCTTATACTAGAAAACCTAAAAAGAGTGTACTATGCAATTGTTCAGTCTATTTTACAATATGGAATTATTGGCTGGGGGGGAACATATGATAATATTTTAAGTCCACTTAAAATAATTCAAAGATTGATAATAAAGGTAATTTTAAAAAAACCATCATCATTTTCCACTGAAAAGCTTTTTACAATATTCAATGTACCTACAGTAGATAAAATTTATAAAAAATATGCAATTATTCAAATCTTTAAAGAAAAAACGTTAAATAAATTACAATTTAATATATCCGCAAGGTATCAGCAAAACATTAAAATCCCGCCATTCAATACTAAGCATACGCAAAACACATACCTATATCTAGGAATAACTTTTTTTAACAATCTGCCATCTGATCTTAAAATTATAGAAAATATCCATGAATTTCAACATAGATTAAAAAATTACCTCAAACTACTGTAACATTTTTTTTTATTTTAATTTTTTTTTATTATTAGATTTTTTTGTCTTTTATTATTATCTTCTCTTCTTTTCTTCTACTTTCTTTTCATTTCTTTTATTTTCTTTAATACTATTACTAGTGATAAATTACAAAATTTACACGACAAATTCATATTTTCCTGCTATTGTACAACAATATTTCAAGTTATGATTTGATTAATTAAGCGATAATCACTCACCAAACACAAGAACCTTGTTTCTTTATGGTGAGGAATAGCTATATTATATTTTTGTTACACTATATGAATCATGTCTTATTTATATACTCTCTGTAAAAAAAATTATCATATTAAATAATAAAAAATAAAAAAAAATGTTCCAGGTATTTCTGTATATGATGCTGGTCGACTTCAATATTATGAATGCTGCCGACACATGGCTTATTTGAGTTATCTGGTACCATCCGGGAGCTTCGAGCATTACTGTTGAAGATAGAGGTAAAGTATTTGGAGAATAAGTTGGGGATATCAGACCCATTTTCAGCTTTTTCATTATTGAAAACCATGGTATTTGGAACACCATAGGATTTGGAATTAGAATTGGCATGTTATGTGAGGTATTTACATATATGTATCGGACATAGTTACTTATTTAATTTTAATTCAGCAGAATTTATGTTTGTGTTCATTTAATGGTCATGTGGCGTCATACTGGGCACGGTGAAGCGAAATTCGTGGAATTGAAACTTGGAAGTGCAGGCGCAAACACTTATTTTATTCGTTTCTACGCCACTGAGTGGCGTTTTTTGTGACGTGACCCTACTAATATATTAAATAAATGTTCGCAAATGAACAATTGGATCTCAACTAACTAGCTGTATGAATTCTCTCAGAAAACTGCAAACATTCCTTCTTCACATCGGGGGGGGCGATATATATTTCCGTATACGGCATTTCGAATCCACCTTCATCCTGGGACCTTGGCTCCGTCTTGATGGAAGCACTCTCTGGGTTTTGAAGATCCATGGTACTGCTGTGATACGATGGTAATTGGTCCCAGCTCAAAATCAATCGGACCTGCAACAGTACATTAAGTCATTATTTATATTTACGAGCGGTTATAAAAGAGCATTAAATAATTGACTTCTTTATTAATTGTTTTTGTGTTTAATTTGTAGAAATCGAGTATTACGACAGAATAGAGAATTTTAAGTGTTATCTAACTAAACCCCTTCAAACTAGAGTGCGTTGTGATTTAATAAAATCATATAAATAAGTCGTCGCAATGTGGATTAATGGCAGTTTGAAAATGGCCTGGAACGCTGAAACAGCTGTCACAATAATAAAAACTAAAAATACTTGCAAAACTTAATAATAACATTATTAAAATTGATTTTAATAATAAAAAAAAAATAATAATTGACTTCAATAGAAAATAAATATTTAAAGCCTGTGGTGAACCGAACCACCGAAAAATAAATTTCATGGACGGTTCTTTGACCTCCTGAATAAAAGAAATCGATTTTTAAGGGGAGCTCTGTTTCAAACAAAACTGAATTTTGGATTGGAAGCCAAAATACCCACCCAAACTGAATGACCTATTTTTGTAATTAAAGGTTTAGTAAATATCTAGTACGGATGAGAAGTATTTTATTTATTTTATTGGTTTTGAGCAGACAACCAAAAGTTCGGTAAGTTATAATTCATATTCTTATTTTACAGTAAATCCACACAGGACGCACTGACGGAAATAATATCCCTCAAGGCCTATATCATTTTTGGGGATACTGTGTGGAGGGTCTTTTAGAGGAGAGGAAGGCGTGAATCCGGGTCTCGAAGAGACCCATGTTGTAGGAGAGAGGAAACACAGAGGGCGGCAGATCATTTCACAGCCGACCTGTTGAATACGGGAACAAGTCGTAGAAGCGACCCGCTCTCATGTGATAAATGACAACCGTGCGCGTTGGGTGCGCGTTCGGTGTATTTCCCGACTGTGCACCGGTGCCGAAGGGATCAATAATGCTAGGTCCTCAAAGCACCTTCCATTAAAATTCCGGTAGAACAAGGACAGCATTCCCACCTGACGTCTGTGCTCCAAAGATTACAGTCCGTTTGTTAAGATGGGCGAATCTATCAAACGGATCGCCCGTTTCTGAACAGAGTCAAGGGTTTTTTCAGATATTTTGGGGCTCCCGACCGGAGGTGGCTTCCAAATTCTACAGTGGGGCGCACTTGTGATTTGTAAAGGGTCAGAAGTTGTATACTATTAAAGTAAGGCTAAGTTTACTCTGGCTTCGATAGAGCCCCCATACCTGAGCTGGTTACTTAAGGTTACACCAAGCATATCAATGGAGGGCTTGTTGGGAAGATTGCTTCCATCTAAGGAGAATAGATTGTCATTTCGATCCCTTTTAGACGTAATTGGACATGATTAGGTGTTTGAAAAATTAAATTCGTACCACAAGAGGAAACCTCTCGAGGTAACCGTTCATTCTCTGCTTCAAAGCCCTCCAAGCCATATAATGTAAGAAATATGCCAAGAATGCTGGCAATTGTGAAAATAAAACAATTTTTTGGAGTCTAATATGGACATTTAGAAGGATATTGTAATAAAGGAAAAAACTAATTAGAATGTGCATAAGTATAGTTAATACCGTTGTCGGTTGAGAAAATCAAATTTACAATCCAAACACAATTCGTCTGAAAGGTGGGGTTCTGTTTGAAATGAAATATGCACTGGCACTCACTCGCGTTTATTACAATACTAACCGGAGCGAGGTTCGTCACGGACTTTCCTACCGTGTCACGACTCTCCCCGCCCCTCGACTCCTGGCTGGTGGGAGTATCAACACTCCACAATATGTATTTCGTTTCTGGTAATGATTTTACCAGTCCCTTGGATTTAACAAGTGACACGAGCCGTAAATCGACTAAGAACACGTATATATTCATAAAATTAAGTGGCACCTGAAGGGAGCATATAAGTCTAGCTTAATTTAACCTACGTGCAAGGCGAAACGACACGGTAATTCCAATGAGTCTAAGGAATGTCACTAAAAATAAAGGTGCTTACATTTTAAAAGAAACCTCGCGGTGAAGAGTATGATATAGCCTTTTGTAATCACATAAAATAATTGACCGAATTCACCGAAATATTTAGATTTACAATGTGCATTTTAAATAGTAGGAATTCCCAGATTAGACCGGCCATAAAATAAATTTAGTACAAAGGCTAGCCGAGCCTATTGTTAGGAAAAATCGTAACTAAAATAATATAATCTTAACTGCTATTTTGGGAAATTCCGCAATTCCTTTGTGATTTTATGGGACGTCAATAAAAGATAATCCCCTCAAGGGAATTGAGCCGCGGATGGAACGACCGCTGAACAATACAGGTAGACAGGTAGACAGAAGGACAGTGGGCTCTAGGGGAGAGTCGATTGCCAGAGTCCACCCAGGACGGAGAGTCGCGTGCAGTCTTCCATCGAGGAAGCAAAAAGTCGATTGTAAGAGTCCGCCCAGGACAGACGAGTCGGTTGCAGTAGTCCGCCCAGGACCCCTAGCCAAGTGAAACCTTCCGCCCAGGAAGGTTCCAATTCTCGCTCCTTTGAGAGGCCGCCCAGGTCCTCTG
Organism: Halesus radiatus; assembly: GCA_022606495.2. Taxonomy (NCBI): domain Eukaryota; kingdom Metazoa; phylum Arthropoda; class Insecta; order Trichoptera; family Limnephilidae; genus Halesus; species Halesus radiatus. Next base: position 49,716 of record JAHDVE020007326.1, on the reverse strand, counting down.
ACGACGAGGGAATTCTACGCTTCCATCCCAGAAGGAAGTAACTGATGTTCGCCCTTCGGAGATCAACATCGGAGACCGCCCATGCCTCTGATTATCGCCGCGTTGCACCTACTCCCGATCCGGAGGTACACGAATACGTAGTGCGAACTCGAGGACTCTACATACAACGCAGCCACTGGATCCTGGACATCCATCACCAAAAAAGGAAGTGCCTGACTCTAATGATAATTCCTCCCACATTGCCTAAGCCAGTGAACCTCTAATTTTAAGTACAAAGACTTTAACAGTAGAATTAAGTAATTACCTAAACCAGTGAACCTCTAATTTTAAGTACAAAGACTTTAACAGTAGAATTAAGTAATTCCGTATCTAGTTTTATTGAATTGTCTAATTAAGTTTTACCCTAGTTTTAAGACTAAACCCACGACTATAAAAATAAATTACTTGTAACTACCTAAGATCGCATTTCTATTCCTCCCTTTTTGCGTTATTCCTAGAACAATACCTACTGCCCGACTAACCGTCATATCAAGTATATTATCATTTGAATAAACTCAAACTGTATAAAAAAATAACACAATTATTGTTTAGTTTTAGGCCGGGTACACATCAGCTAGATAATTATAAATTTGCAGTGTCCCCGGTGTCTCGAGTGGTTAAAAAATCAACATCGTCTGTGCGGCATTCCATAACACAGCAATACAATTTTTTATGCCCTTTATATGTGAATACCGCATAGATGCTTCTTTATTCATCTATTGTCTGTGGATAGTTTTGACGTCTTCTTCCTTCGCGGTCTTGACACGCGCTATGCAGTGACTGTTGCTCCGCTTTTCCACAGCAATACCGTATAAAACACAACAATTGTGTTAAATTATTCCAATCACCTTTCAAAGTTTCAAACTTTCTTCTATTGACGTTTCTTCAAGACCGAATTAACCTCCGCCCTTCTCCTTGTACGTAAGTAGGTTTTTGCTACGCATATATGGTTTGGGCATGTAGATCGAATGAACGAAGAAAGTAGTGTAAGAAGAATCTATGACGCCAATGTGAATGAAAGAAGAAGCCAGGAACGCCCGAGGAAGACATGGCACGATCAAGTGAATCAAATACTTGAGTCGTGCCATGTCAGAAGTCGGAATAATAGAATAGAATGTATGAGACGATGTATAAATGTGAATAGAGCAAGAAGTGTATGCCAAGATCGAATTGTTTAGCGGTCCGTCCTTTGTGCCTACCCTTGGGGGGGAAACGGCGTGATGGTTAGTTAGTTAAAAGTGAATAAAAAATCATCTCATCAAAACCCTCTGTTGGTACCATTCCATTCAGCACATCGGACATCACGGATCTCGGCCGCGCTTATTCTGGTTTTGGATTTGTTTGTCGATTTTTTTTTGTATTTTAAATATATGTGTAGTTTTTCAGTTTTGTCGAAATTTAATCATAATTTGGGTGACTTTAAGCCCTACGCTTGTTGTTCAATACCAGAAAAACTATTATTAATGTAAGAAATAAGAACACTCATGGGAAAACAAACAAGCAACTCCAGCGAAAAATATAATGGCTTTAAAAATGTATATTCATATAGACCAGGGCCACGGCGTCCTGTGTGGAGTTACCGTAAAAAAAATGAAACGGAATTAAATACATTCCATGTAAACTTTCTTACTGTTACAATACTTGAATAATTAATATTCTAGTACTTTCATTACTTACATTTCTCATATTACCCACATGAGATCTATGTTTATCATTTGTCTATACTTGACATTGTTATTTTTTAGTATTCTATATATTCCTGATGAAGAAAGCGTCACTTTCGAAACATGTTGATATCTGTGTATATTAATAAAGTGCTGAATACAAAGTATTTTAAACGCTTTGAAATGTAATCAATAAACGTGAGTATTAAATTACAGACGTTCGACTACTATTTAGGTATGTATATATTAGCAATATATAAAGACCATGAAAATTACTTAAAATTGTAAATTCTAACAGTTTCTTGATTAAGTTCGAAAATCCCAAATAAAAAATCCACTGGGCAAATTATTTTTGAAAAAACCCGAATTATCTCTGATTTATTTGAAGCTCATTTATAATCAATCAAATAGGACTACTTTATGTATCACATAATAGGATACTATCGCAGCAGTGCCATGGATCTTCCCAACCCAGAGAGTGTTTCCATCAAGACGGAACCAGGGTCCCACGAAGAAGGCGCAGGTGAAATGCCGTATACGGATATAGACATCGACCTCCCGGATATAAAGAAGGAATGTTTGCAGTATGCCGAGAGTGTTCAGCCAACTAGTAAGTTGCATTGCGTATATCACAAGGGTGTAAAAAATCTTGAAATATATCGATTTGTACGTCCGTAAATAAACAGACAAATTGTGTGAACACACGATCTGAATTTTTATTAATAATTTCATTTAAAGAAAAATTGAAATTCTGAAACCAGCCCCAACTAGATAATTTATTTATTTATAACAAAACATTCCTTTGATTTTTTTTAAATCTGCGTAATGACCAATATAAGAACTTTATTACATAAAAATACATTAATGCTTTTTCAAAATTTGAACCTTACTGAATAAAAATAACCGTCTTTCGAAATCAGTTTGTTTTTTTGTGGAAAAGAGTCGATTCGTCTAGAATTCGATTAAAAAATTACTATTTTTCAGTTGTGTTGTTCATGGTTATATAGCCTTGAAGTCTGGATATTTTATTTCTCTATTGTAAAATATTATTTTATGTCATTGAAATTTCTACCGGCAGTATCGAACGTAACGAAGCATCTTCTCATATGACAAAGTTGACACTATTTTAGGCAGTATTTGCGTAACAGCCATCCTCTCCACGTCGCGCGCTACACTGACGGAGGCAGGCTACGCGACCCAATATTTCCGTGGTATCCCCTCCCCTCTGTCCAACCGGCAAGACGATACGGTATTGGTCAAACCCATCAAAAGCACGAGGGGGACACACAAAATGCCCTGGGAAAAAATGCAAACAACCCAAAAATTACATTTTGCTTTACGAGAGTCCCGCTGTATTCATCACAAATACGGCGGGACTCTTGTCAACATTGCTGTTTAAAAATTAGGTATACAAATGTTAGAATAAAGCAGTTATAAGAATTCTCGCGCACACTGTCGAGATTGGGACCCTCAAAATAAAATTGTATTTTTAATTGTAAACCTAATAAAAATGGTAGGAAGAAGTGGTTTACATGAGAGGAAACGGTCGAGGAAATTCTTTTGCTTATATAAATTTAAAAGTTTCAAAATGAAACGCATGAGAACACAAGAGACGGTTATACCAAAAGGAACCTCGATAACACGGGGCTGCCCGAGCGTTCATCCCCAAAAAATGCACACGGCCTTATCGCGGAGTATAAATAAATCGCACAATATGCAATCAACACTCACTCTGCCACACTTCTCAAACTCGCAACAACTCCTCGACCGCTCCGCTTTGCTTGACTCTTCTTTCTACCTGGACATCTCTACAGCCGCCTTTTGACTCTGCAATTCCTTCAAACAACACCTCTTCTACCCTTTGGACAAACTGGACCGAGTCTTGAATACCTAGCAGCCCGCAGACTCGAAAACAGACGCCTATCCTACAGTAAATTTAGACACAAGTCCGATATCCCTGCTTAGGCTCAGCTACTGCAAGTAGTTTGTCAGCAGTAGCTTAGATTTTTAACCATTGTATTAAAACCGACAATAAATGCAATAATCATAAAAATGGCACTGGCGATATATTTTTATCGTGATACTCATCACGTATTGTTGTTTTTTTTATTCCAGGGAACATTGACGTGGAAACTGTTCCCATCAAGGCAGAACCAGGACCCCGAGAAGAAGATGGGGGGAGAATTCCTAGAACGGAAATAGACATAGACATGCGGGATGTTAAACAAGAATGCTTAGAACACTCTGAAAGAATTACACAGACCTCAGGTAAAATTGTTTCAATTTTTATTGGAATAACTTATTGAAGCTTATGAAGCTTCTAAACCTCGTTGTAATGAATTGGTATTTTTACCCTTTTGTGTCTTTACTGTTTCGTATTTCATTTTAGATTTTTTAATAATAAATTCAATTGCAAATTTTTTTGTCTGAATTCGTTTCTATAATTTTATAATTTCATTATGCATTCCTCCTAATCGTGCTTTATCCGTCTTCTTTTCAGGCTTAATAATGGAACGGAAGATGCATCCTGCGAACAAACTATTTTCCTGTTCCCATTGTAACTACTCCTGCTCACAAAAGTCAACGTTAGCACTGCACTTGCGCACCCACACCGGAGAAAAACATTTTTCATGTACTGACTGTAACTATTCATGTTCTCAAAAGAGATATTTAAAACTTCACATGCTTACCCATACTGGAGAAAAACCTTATTCATGTTCCAACTGTACGTATTCAAGTTCTCAAAAGGGAAATTTAAAACTTCACATGCTTACTCATACTGGAGAAAAACCTTATTCATGTTCCGACTGTACGTATTCATGTTCTCAAAAGACTTCTTTAAAATTGCACATGCTTACCCATACTGGAGAAAAACCTTATTCATGTTCCAACTGTACATATTCAAGTTCTCAAAAGGGAAATTTAAAACTTCACATGCTTACCCATACTGGAGAAAAACCTTATTCATGTTCCTACTGCGACTATTCGTGTTCTCAAAGGACTACTTTAAAATTGCACATGCTTACCCATACTGGAGAAAAACCTTATTCATGTTCCTACTGCAAATATTCGTGTTCTCGAAGGACTACTTTAAAATTGCACATGCTTACCCATACTGGAGAAAAACTGTATTCATGTTCCAACTGTACTTATTCATGTTCTCACAAGGGAAATTTAAAACTTCACATGTTTACCCATACTGGAGAAAAACCTTATTCATGTTCCGAATGTACATATTCATGTTCTCGAAAGAGATATTTACAACTTCACATGCTTACCCATACTGGAGAAAAACCTTTTTCATGTTCCTACTGCAGTTATTCATGTATTGAAAATAGCGCTTTAAAACGTCACGTGTTTACCCATACAGGGGAAAAACCTTTTTCATGTTCAGAATGTAACTATTTTTGCTCTCGAAAAGAGCATTTAAAACGTCACATGGTTACCCATACTGGAGAAAAGCCTTATTCATGTTCCACCTGTACTTATTCATGTTCTCAAAAGGAAAATTTAAAACTTCACATGGTTACCCATACTGGAGAAAAACCTTATTCATGTTCCGACTGTACATATTCATGTTCTCGAAAGAGATATTTACAACTTCACATGCTTACCCATACTGGAGAAAAACCTTTTTCATGTTCCTACTGCAGTTATTCATGTTTTGAAAATAGCGCTTTAAAACGACACATGTTTACACATGCAGGAGAAAAACCTTATTCATGTTCCGACTGTCCGTATTCATGTTCTCAAAAAAGATATTTAAAACTTCACATGCTTACCCATACTGGAGAAAAACCTTATTCATGTTCCGACTGTGCCTATTCATGTTCTCAAAAGAGATATTTAAAACTTCACATGCTTACCCATACTGGATAAAAACCTTATTCATGTTCCTACTGCGACTATTCGTGTTCTCAAAGGACTACTTTAAAATTGCACATGCTTACCCATACTGGAGAAAAACCTTATTCATGTTCCGACTGTGCGTATTCATGTTCTCAAAAGGGAAAGTTAAAACTTCACATGCTTACCCATACTAGAGAAAAACCTTATTCATGTTCGTAGTGCGCGTATTCGTGTTCTCAAAGGACTACTTTATAATTGCACATGCTTACCCACTTTATAATTGCACATGCTTACCCATTCTGGAGAAAAACCTTATTCATGTTCCAAATGTACGTATTCATGTTCTCAAAAGAGAAATTTAAAACTTCACATGGTTACCCATACTGAAGAAAAACCTTATTCTTGTTCCGACTGTACCTATTCATGTTCTCAAAGGGGATTTTAACAGAGGTATAGTCGTTTGGATATTAATGTCTTAATACTTACCACGTGTCTCTTGTTTAAAGTTGTCGCGGAGATTAAAAGAAAAGATGGGTAACCATTTAATAAGTATATTTCACGACGCGTACAAATTATAATTCAGAATGTTAATTCAAGACGCGAGAAGTGATGTTAATGCAACTAGCAATTCACTAGGATGTACGACCGATTCAGTGAGAGGCAGGAAAGCGAATGAATCGTGGGCTCTGTGACTAACAGAACGCCGGTCGGTTGTCTTTTGATTGTAGGGATACCATATGTAAAAAAGAATATGATTCAAATAAATTTATGGCTATTAAGTTGCTTGCATATTACATATCTTCCGCCCAGTTTCTTAAAAGACATAAGATAAAAATTATGTAATTGTAAAATATGGATGTAACATTATAAATATCATTAAGTATTCTTAAAATTATCTTCGATGTATATTTATAAGCATAAAGTTATTTTTGGAAGAATGAAAGAACTAGGTTAAAGTATATTTAACTTGAATTGCTTATTGCAGATTAAAGTAAATTAAAATAATTGCGCTGAATTGCATATTGCAAATAAGTTAAGATAATTGCACTCCACAAATTTTTATGGTTTGGCTAGAACTGTTTAAAAGCACATCATCATTTTTACAAGACATCTTAAAAGTGTATTTTTGGTATATAAAATTATTAGTTTAAATTTAAAATACTTAAGTTACTTGAGTAAAGAAAAATATTAAGTGACTTTGATTGAATTCAAATCATTATTTCAGTCTATTTAAGCTGAATGACAATGTACCTATATATATCAGGTAAGTATAACACAGAAATATTTAAAATTATTCATACAAAGTGATTTTCTTATCACTGAAATATGGAAAATTCTCTTATTAATAAATTCATGTTTAAAAGTTACATGTTTTTAATTTATTCCCATTTAAAAATAAAATATAAAGTTGTGTTCATGAAACTTGAGTCTTATTTTGTGATGTATAGAATTATATCCATTATGGTGAGCAAGATTAAGAAAGGGACGCTTAGATGGTTTGGGCATGTAGAGCGAATGAACGAAGAAAGGAGTGTAAGGAGAATATATGACGCGAATGTGAATGGAAGAAGAGGCCGGGGACGCCCGAGGAAGACATGGCACGATCAAGTGAATCAAATACTCGAGTCGGGCCATGTCAGAAGTCGGAATAACAGAAGAGAATGTATGAGGCGTTGTATGAATGTGAATGAAGCAAGAAGTGTATGCCAAGATCGAGTTGTTTGGCGGTCCGTCCTCTCTGCCTACCCCTGCGGGGAAACGGCGTGATGGTTAGTTAGTTAGTTAGTTAGTTAACTTTCATGAACAAACAAAAGTATATTCTAAACAACTGCTTATCTACGCTTCGGTAAGATTAGATTTGGTTGTCAGTAAACATCTGCATTAACATTTAGATAATTAAAGGTAAACATTTTGACATATGAGGTACCTTGATAAGTTTTTTTTTTTAATAATTTTTGCAATTAAAATTTGTTAAAATACATAAAAACTTCAACGCGTACAGCGTAGTTGCTAGAAGTACATGTTAAATATTCATCGCACACTGCGGAATGTTATATAGTTTAAACAAGGTTAGAACTAAAGTTTATTCGGTAACCTTAATTTGTGTTATGTTGATTATATGGTCAACATAAGACACATAATCATGTTCTTTTGATATAAGATATGCAATTATGTTTTAAATAATATATATTTTCGAATAAGCTATATTTAGCGTAAGATACATTGTGTAATGTTAAAATTACTTTAGCTAGGTATATGGTTTATCGTATAAATAACGACATTTGATATTTTCTTAAAACTAGTCACATGGTTTACATGTTTTAAAAATAAAATAAAATAATTATTATTACAACGGTTCATCACTTCGATGACCGAGTTGTATTTCATTATACATAGTGCTTCTGCGCTATGTTTTTTCTAAATAAAAGTTATATAACAATAGTACTAGAGTTCAAAATTTCAAACAAAAATTGTAGATTTTAGTATCAGTAACTTTAAAATATATGGTTTTAGTTATGAGTTGAATATGTTCATTAAAACTTTTTTTTTTCTTTAAGCTTGATATGGGTCTGTAGGAAGGAAAATAATTGATTTTACTTGCCAAATTATTTACATTACGACAGGTATCTGTCGGGAAAATGTACTCTGCGACCAGATCTTGTTCTTTTGATTTCTGGGAGTGGTTCCTGGACAGATGCGTAAGCTGGCGCGTTATCTTCTACAGGTATGAAACAGGTTTCAGTCGGTCTATGGAGACACGTTTAGGCTTTCCTTTTACGCTGATGACAAAAGTCTTCTCATCGCGTTCTTCTACTTTGTGAGGACCTTCATAAGGGTTTTGAAGGGGTTTTCTTCCACCTTCTCTTCTCAGAAAGACGTGGGTAGTCTGAGATAAGTCTTTATGTACGAAGCACTTTCTTGATCCATGAGCGCTGGCAGGTGTTGGCTTGATGTTTTCTCTTCGAGCGAACGACGTAGATATCAGGTTATTCTCTAGACGTTTCAGTGAAGAAATCGCTAGGTAATCTTAATGTTCTACCGTATGTGAGTTCAGCAGGGGAACATTTTAGGTCTTCACGAACTGTAGACCTCAATCCAAGTAGTATGAGTGGGAGATTCTCCAACCAGTTCGGCTCGCCACTCGCCATAAGAGAGGCTTTTAGCGTACGATGCCATCTCTCTATTAAGCCATTGGCCTGTGGGTGATAAGCGGTGGTCCTTGTGTGTTTGATATCAAATTTCTCTGTCAGTTTCTTAAATAGGAAGCTCTCGAACTGACGTCCCTGGTCTGAAGTAATCGTCTCCGGGGTACCGTGACGAGCTATCCATTGGTTGATCAGTGCGGTTGCTACTGTCTCAGCAGACATGTCCTTCAATGGGACTGCTTCAGGCCAGCGGGTGAATCTATCGATCATTGTCGACAGGTATTGATAACCGTTGCATGCTGTAAGAGGGCCAACTAAGTCGATATGAAGATTGCGGAAGCGGTCTTCTGGTAAAACATATGTTGAAAATGGAGCTTCTGTATGTTTTGAAACTTTCGCTTTCTGGCAAGGGATACATTGTTTTACGAAATTTTTGATATCTTTCGCCATATTGGGCCAAACAAACCTCAACTTTATTGTTTTCGTTGTCCCTAGAATGCCTGGGTGACAGACATTGTGAACGCTTTCAATTACTTCTGTTCGCATGGAAGCTGGAAACTTCACATGCTTTTGCTTACCCGTGTGTAGGGCGCCCTTGTGGCTGCCGGCGGCTTTTTATAATCCTAGTTTATCTTGGAAATATTGGGAAAATTTAAATTTTTCCGGGGTAAAAATAGCATAAAATAACCGCAATATCTTTTAGGTTACATTTATAAAAATTACATAATTTCAGTGCTGTCGTCTCCGGCTTAAAGTTTAAGTTTATAATAAAAACCCAAATAATTAAAGTTGAAATCTGCTTCGTTCTTCGGAATTAACGCGTCGGGGATCGGTCACCGGTCGTAGTTCCGCGCCACATGTACTAGTGAAATGTCAAAAGTGAGTGATTTACAACGGGTTTTCGGGCTAGGGTGGTTGTAAAAATATTGTATACAACCGGGAAGCGCCCGACCAGGGGCTGCTATGCGACCTGTTGTGGACCGATCCCGACAAGGACACCGACGGCTGGGGCGTGAACGAGCTTCACTTTCACCTTCGGCATTAAGATAATGGCCAAGTTCCTCAACAAGAACGACTTTGACCTGATCTGCCGGTTGCATCAGGTGGTAGAGGACGGGTACGAGTTTGCCAAGAGGCAACTGGTCACCCAATTCTCGGCGCCCAACTACTGCGGGAAATTCGATAATGCAGGTACAATGATGCCAGTGGACGACACGCTGAAGTGCTCCTTCCAGATTCTGAAGCCGGCTGACAAGTGCCACCTGGCGTTCGTGCAGACCAACACCATCCGTTCCGTAACGCCGCCCAGGGGCGTCAATAAGACAAAGAAGATTTGATGGCCCTATGGGTCAGTCCCCTTGGCCCCCATCCTCCCCCGACGCTCACCCCTTTTGAGAGTATTCTGTGTTATTTATCCTAAAAATATATCGATTATAATACATTGTTTTAGCTGAAATACATTCTTGAATATAATGGAAATAATCACTCTATCATTTGTATTAGCGTCTTGCAATATATCGTAAGGAATAAATACAGTTAGCTTCTTCTTTTCTCAATTTAACTGAAATGTATGAAAACTTAGACCAAGCTGTATTTAGTTTTGATAATTTAACTGCATCTCTTTATATGGTCTATAAATAAGATGTAATGATAGCCTGTCCAAAAAAAGAAAATAAATGTAAAAAAAAAAAACTTCATAGAACAGATGTAATATAAGAATAATATAAATAACATATAAGAATAGGAAGTAATATTTGTACAGGTTATTTTTCACAAAACCGGCGCTATAAAAATCATCCGATTATTATTATTACCTGTACTAAAGATAAACCTTATTCATGTTCCTACTGCGCTTGTGTTCTCACAGGGGTGCTTTAAAATTTTCCATTCTTACCCATACTAGACAAAAACCTTATTCATGTTCCGAATGCAACATTCTTGCTCTCGAAAAGAGCATTTAAAACTTCACATGGTTTCCCATACTGGAGAATGTTCCGACTGCAGATATTCATGTTTAGAAAAGAGAAATTTAATATGTCAGATGCTTAAGAAAGAGAAATTTAATACGTCACATGCTTAAGCATACTGTAACATTGTAGACTGCAACATTTATGTTCTCAAAAAGAAATTTTCGAACTTCTCATGTTTTCCCATACTGCAAAAAAATCTTATTCTTATACTTTGAAGTGTGTCTACGTTAAAAACATCTGTAATGCTTGTTCATTCAATCAACTGTATTCTAATCTGAACGTGCCAACGAGCAATACAAAAAATGCAATCGTTGTATATTCTCGGTCTTTAAGAAGGGTACAAAAAAATTCCTTCCATGCATAAATTTAAAAGTGAAAATATCAAATTTATCAAAAAAGACAAATTTGTTTATTTTTAGCCATCTTAATACATTTTATAGATTATTATGCAAAATGTTGATTAATTCCTCATAATTATGTATATGTGTGTGTCATCAGTAATTAATCGAAATTCCAAGGTCCAAGGACTGATCCCTGCGGTACTCCTAAATTATTCTGCATTGGTTTTGGGAATATGTTGATTGTTTTATTACTTTTTCTTTCTTCTATTAATTTTATAATACATGTGAGAAACCAATTTCTTTGAGTTTTCTTATCAGTATTTCCTCTATCTGTAGATTCAAATGCCCTTTGAATATCCAAAAATAAAGTGAAGACAAATTTTACATTATTTATTTTTCCCTTCCATTCTTCAACCTACGTTAAATGCTGTTTCACGAGAGTTATTGGATCTGAGACCAGATTGTTCTTGGTATAAATAGTGTGTTTATCTAAGTAATTCAAAATTTGTTCTTTTATCATGTCTTCAAGTATTTGTTCGTATTTTGGTAATGTGTTGATGGGGCGAAATTCCTCGCATTTTCTATTATTTTTAACTTTTGGAATAGGTATAATAGATAGTTTCCATGACTGTCGGAACTCCTTCTTCAATTGTCTCATTTACGAGTACAATACTTAACAGTGTAGGTCCGATTACCCGAAAAGCATCTCTTATTATACTTATAGTTAATCCATCTGAACTGTTCTTTGATTTAATTTTGTTTAAGATTATTAATAAATATTCTGCATTTATTTTTTTGAGGACCAATAATTCTTCTTTGACAGAATTTTCGTTTGTGGGTTTCCTAGCAATGTTGGATATCAGTTTGTTAATTTGAGTAGGGCTTTCAATAAAATATTTATTATAGTTATTAGGTATATTATCTTCATTAATATCTTTTGGGAAGTTTACCGTTCTTATATTATTTTTGTTCTTAAAATGTACTATTTATTTACGTCCTGCGTAAACTGATCAATGTATGGCTTCTCGATTTAGGGAGGGTCAAAAGCGAACATATGCTCATTAATATGTAGGTATGTACAATTTTAATAAAACCTTCATATGTAATTCACTACTACTATACACTAAATTTAAAAAAATGCAAATCATATATTAATTTTTTATTTTTTAAACTTTCATTCTTTATATTTTAAACTTGTACATCTCAATTGTAATTCATTATTACTCGACACTAATTTAAAAAATCCATATCACACTTTGGTATCTTATACTTTAAACTTTTATTCTTCATACTTTACACTTTTACATCTCATATGTAATTCGTTCTTTCCCTATAGTAAATTTATAAAATGCATATAATACTATAAACTTTTATACTTCTATTCTTTATACTTAAACTTTTACATCTCATACGGAATTCATTAATACTCTACACTAAATCAAAAAATGCATATCATACTGTAATATGCAAGCAACTTATAAGCCATAAAATTTATTTTTACTTATGGTATCCCTTCAATCAAATGACAACCGACCGACTTTCTGTTATGCACAGAACCGTGAATTTATTCGCTTTTCTGCTCTTGCTGAATCGGTCGTGTAGTAGAACATACTAGTAACTTGTTGAGTTGCATTTGCATCACTTCTAGCTTATAAAATTTACCTTCTGAATTTTGTACGCGTTGAGAAATAAATTAATCAAATGGTGAACCTTCTTTTATTAATATCTCCGCGACAATCTTTAACGAAAACACTTGGTAAGTATTGGTAAGTATATACAATACACAACATACCGTCAAACATATATAATACAGTTAAAATACGTTAAAATACTTTAAACTTTTATATCTCATATGTAATTCATTATTACTCTTCAATACAGTACAATAAATAAAATAAAAAAAATGCAACGTGCTTTAAAAACAAAAATACAACAATTTTTTTTTTCTTCATAAATTTCTTTATGGATTCTTTTATATTCTCTCATGTATATGTATATTAATATGAACTAAACTTATACGGGGTATAAGTTCCCAAAAACTATTCAAGATAATTAACCTTATGCTTATTTGGGACGATACTGAATTTTTGACGCGATATCGTAGGTCGAAAGATCTCGAAATTTGCAATGCCACAAATTCAACATGATATTACAGTTACTTAAAGACTAATTATATTTTTTCCTGTAATATCGTCTATAATAAGTAGCCATTTATTTTTAAATCCTCAAACGAATATTTTTGTAGGAACAAAGCTGTCAGCACCATTGATATATTCAGCCATATAATATTTTTTAGATACCAGTATGACGCAAACTAAAACCCGCGGCATATTTTGACAGTTGTTATTTCGATTTCACCAGATATCAAATTTAACCGTCGGTGTGGCCGCACCAAAAAATTATGCGGCGTGTTTTTTCACACAATTTGGAGGAATATTCTGCTTTCTCGACTGGCCACACTAATAACTATTACTTTAGCAAATGTATACTTGAAACAGCGCATTGTCCTATTTGACACGCGAGTTACTTTAACTGACAGTTAAAATTTAAATTTAGCTCACGGTTTTGAAACAGACGGTGATTGTCCTAAAATTGGATTTGTTCCTAGTTGGACAGTCAAAGCCTTCTTAAATATTTCTGTAAAATAATGTGTGTTTCAAATAAATATTATTATTATTATTAAAAAGGTTTTTTTTTGTTTAAGTAAACTGAAAAAAAAAAACATTTTTCCAGCGTTCTTGAAGTGATTTTCCCCAAAATGGCGCTATACAAATCATCAAAATATTATGACTATTATTATTATTACGTACCAAATCATTATTCAATAGATATGAACACCAAAATTTCGTTAAATTTCTCTGAACGGTCAGAACACTAATATTTGTGGACCCGTATCGATATATCCGATATGCGGCGGTATCATAATACGTATATCTGTTTCCAACATGTTAAGTCATGGCCTAGTCTTCCAGTTTAGGTCTTAAAAAAGATCGAATGTGACTGCGGGCGGATGAGGAGATTTTTTTCGTAGCATTGACTTTCTTGGAACGCTGATAAATTGTTAATTAGTTTCGGATATGAATTTATTTTTACACTTTGGAGTAATGCACCTACAATAGTGACGAGACGCTGATATTCTATACAATCTTTCCTTCAATTAAAAGTAGTTAAAATTGAGTATAAAATATCTCGAAGTTTCATATAGAATCCGTACAATATCGATTACTGCCTATTGAACCGCAAATCTGTCTACTCGTGTGACGTCACACCCAACGAGCAATAGATTTGGTCCGTTTTTGAGAACTTTTAAAAATTGAACGTTTAACATTTATTTTAACTACGAAAACGAACTTTTAAAAAAAGAAGGAAATTGAATTAGAACATCAACATTAATAAAAAAATAAAAAATTGGACTGGAGTTCCTCCTTCACAATTTGGAATTTTATTGACACTTTTTGGATTACTTTTGATTATTTTCTTTATTCATCCGTTTGTCTATAGAAATCTTAAATATCGACGTCTGCTTTGTCCTTTGCTTTCGTCTAGCAACAATCACTGGGTGTGAACAGTCTTGACACCCAGTGATTGTTGCTCTGCCTATTTAATGTAATATCGTATAAAGTACACAATAATTGTGTTAAATTTATTTATACGATTTGAGATTATTTCACTAACCTTTAAAGCAAAGTTTCTAAAATTCAACCGCTTCTACTTTTCCAGTGACGTTTCAATTCTTCAATATTTTGAAATTGACCGCCGCGTTTCGCCTTGTACGTACGCCGGCTCTTGCTGTGTTAACTAAATAACACCCAAGCTTCTTAATTGGTGCTTGTTTATTGAAAGTATATATCGCCTAAAACTGAATTGACTAGTTTTTTTACTGCATTCGCTCTAAAACATATTGAGTACCTAACACCAACGTGACGGAAAAGAGTACATAAGTTTGTTTATTGTTGATTTACGGCCGCTGTCACACATTAAGATCAAGCAATCAGTAAGTTTATATAATCTTTACCCTCAGCCAAAGAGTTATTCCGATTCCATTTCGTCAATTTCATTATTACAACCTTTTTGTCTTGCATTCTTACTCACAATGTCAATAATGGACGTAAACAAATGTGTTTTATTTTTCACCAAATTCATAAACTTTTAAGTAGTGGCGAATTGTTTCTGTCAAATCCATAACTGGGCGGTCACTCTTCTGTCGTTTCATTGGTAAAAGCAGCTGCTTACTATAGAGTGGTACAGTTAATTATAATTTGATAATAAGGAACTGCATTGACCCATAATTGTCGTTTAACTTAAAAAACTATCATTTATGAAAGTAATAAGAATATTCATGAGAAAACCAATTGTCTGTGCGCATATTACGGTTATGTTGTTTTTTCAATCTGCAGCAGTGCCATGGATCTTCCCAACCCAGAGAGTGTTTCCATCAAGACGGAACCAGGGTCTCAGAAGGAAGGCGCAAGTGAAATGTCGTGTACGGATATAGACATCGACCTCCCGGATATAAAGACAGAATGTTTGCAGTATGCCGAGAGTGTTCAGCCAACTAGTAAGTTGCATTGCGTATATCACAAAGGTGTTTCAGATGGACGCAGTCAGGACAGCTGCTGGTTTTCTACTTCCCTTCTTGTCGTCCATCGGTGCTTTTGATTTTACCTTTGAAATATTGCTTTACAGGAAACTTAGGAAAGTAGGAAATTTCTTTACTTATTATGCCCCAAACTGTTCCTATTAAGCTGTTGTCTCAACATATTTTGTCAATAAAGTAAATCATCGCACGATCTCTATTTCACAAACTGTTTATAAATATTAGACAGTGCCTGTACGTGTGTAACATGTTTATCGTATTTAGCACTTCAATAAATATGTATTATAAAGATTCTGGCATTTCCGAAATTCTTTCTGAAGATTCTCAAGAACATGTTTCTGCCAAATTTTAATAATATAATTGTTAATTAAAAACAAGGATATTTTGTAAATATAATGTACGATACGAAAACTAATCTAATTTACAATGATAACTGTTCTATATCAAAACTGTAGAGGACTACGTACTAAAACACACATATTCCACAATAATGTTTTATTGAATGACGATTGTTACATATTTGGTATATCGGAATCCTGGCTTATTGATTCTATTTTAGATCCGGAACTTGCACCAACAGATTTTTTCAGTGTTTTCAGACGGGATAGATCAAGTAACATTATTATTACTAGCATCAACAACCAGAAAAATTCTCGTCTCGAAGGTGGAGTGATGATCATAACTCACAACAATCTAAACGCATACCTTCTAATGCTGAAATGCGTCTGGGTAACTATTCCTCCATCTAACTATACTTATAAACGTACTGTCCATGTTGCTTGTGTATATCTTACGTAGGGTCATGGATATGAAATTGCAGTCAGTTCGTTTCTTTGTTTACTTGCTAACGTAAGATCAATATCCTGAAGACATTATACTCGTACTTGGAGACTTTAATATGCCCACTATAATATGGAATGCACATAAAAATAATTCATAATTGATTCCTGAAAATTTGAATACAATTAGTTCCTCGCTTGCTGATACAATCCATTATTCGAAATTATAAAAACATATATGTAGAAATAAAATTGGTTTTCATAAGTGTCTACCCAATTATAGAACTCAATATCTTAATCAGAATAAGATTACTAAGTATGTGGCTCTGAGCCCTCTGGTTGGAAAAAAGCGGTCATTCATCCTATACCTAAGAAAGGTGACCGCTTCAACCCGGCCAAGTACCGCCCCATAGCGATCACATCAGTTCTGTGCAAGGTGATGGAACGTGTGATCAACGACAGACTGTTCATATGCCTTGAGAAGAACAAAATTATTAACGACCGTCAGTACGGATTCCGGCGAAACCACTCGTGCGGTGATCTTCTCGCGTATGTGACGCATGTTTGGGGGCGCTGCCTGGAACATTATGGTGACCAGATACTTTAATAGTACACAACTGCTGACCCGGTACAAATCGCAAGTGCGCCCCACTGTTGAATTTGGCAGCCACCTCTCGTCGGGAGTTCAAAATATCTGAAAAAACCCTTGACTGTGCAGAAACGAGCGGACCGTTTGATAGATTCGCCTATCTTAAGAAACGGATTACAATCTTTGAAGCAGAGACGTCAGGTGGGAATGCTGTCCATGGTTTACATGTATTTTAATGGAATGCTCTGAGGAACGACCGTCATTGATCCCTTCGGCGCCGATGCATAGTCGGGAAACACGCCAAACGCGTTCCCAACATTTGCACACGGTCGACATTTGTCACATGAGAACGGGTAGCTTTTACGACTCGTTCCTGTGTTGAACAGCTCGGATGTGGAATAATCTGAATGAATGGTTTGACGGCCTCGATGGTCGAGGGGTAAGGCTCTCGACTACGAATCCGAAGGTCGCGGGTTCAAATCCCGGCGTGCGCAAGTAAATTTTATTTAATTAATTTGTGCTGTTTCACAATTAATTAATTTAAAAATAATGTATAGTATATTTGCGCGCGTTCCAGAGTGGAAGATACTCCCAGTATCGCCCTGGTGAAAGATCACCATTGAGAATTGAAACGTTTCTTGAAATGGCTTTTAACCGCGTTTGGTGACCAGATCTGAATAGCCAGGTATTTCCCCACCTTTCTCTTCCTCTTCTCCTTACCCTCCCCAATACCTTCAGCCTCACAACATTCCCCAATTGGGGATGCCATAGTCTCACTGGCTCCAGACGGTTGGGAGCAGTTGAGACTCTTGTGCGGTATTCATGTAAAAAAAAAAAAAAATCGCTGTGTTTCCTCCATCCAACAACATGGGTCTCTTCAAGGCGCAAGTTCACTCCTTCCTATCCTCTAAAAGACCCTCCACACAGCATCCCCAAGAAATTGTTTCCTTCAGGGTTTCCTGTGTGGAGTTACCGTACAAAAAAAAATGAATAAAATAAAAAAAATTACGAATCTGCTTTATGTATAGAGGACTAAAAATGTAATAAAAAATATGTGGAGAAATTTTTGTGAAATGTTTATTAGTGTCTATAAATGTTATGATTTCTGCACAAATATTATTTTACAAATTGATTAATAACTGAGCATTTTAGTTTATATATACTAACTCAATAAATGTTTTAAAAAATTTTTGGTAGTGGTACTTGATCCTTTTTCGGGGTACCAAATAATTTATCGTTCATTTAAACTCCTCTCTAAACCGGGGTTAGGGAACCTCAAGCCCCCGGGCCTGCTGCACTTTGGTATGGTGCGGCCTACTAAAAGCAACAAAGGTAAAAAAAAAACAAAAACTCAATTATATCCATAGCACCGAGTGTGTGTGCAGGCAGGTGCATGAGTATATTTCTTTCTTATCGGCTGCCCAAAAGCTTTGTAACCCAAAGCAATTTTTTTTTTTTATTCGAAGCACGAAAATGGTTTTCATTCGCGGTGCGTCGCCATTTTAGTTCCCAACTTTAATTTTGTAATAACCATTGGTTGCATTTGGATTACAATGTTAGATTTCCTTTGAATACCTCTCCAAATAAAAGCCTACAATTAAGACTTTCGGTAACTCGAATACATTTTGAGATGACATAACGATAATAAAAAGCTGCGGACTCACTCTAACTCTGAGAAAAACACCTTCCAGTTCTCCAAGTGTTGTGATTGATGTGACGCGAAATTCGAAGGAAAATCATTATCTTGTTTCGAGTTGTACATAATTAAAGCGGGAGGACTCACATGCAGGTTCACTCTTAAAACTAACCTTTTATTCCGAATGTATTTGCCGAATCATCTGCTGACGCAATTCGAAGGAAACCGTTATCGCGTTCCAAGTGTAATGCGACATTCAAGTTGCAGACCACGTGCTGCAAAATTCGAAGGAAAACAATTTTTTCGAAAGGAAATAAACATTGATTTAATTGCATCCTACATAGTGCACAATTTGGTCACGACAGTTTTAAATATTCCAATGGCTACCGTCCAGAGCCAAAGATTAAAAAAAAAGTCTTGTCTGAACTGTCCGGTGCTTACTTTATCATGACTTTCATTAATTTATTAATTTCATAATTTTCATTCTTTCTGTATTATCTATGGATATGTCGACTTCCATAGCGTCTCTTTTGCTCTCTTCACATTTTGACACGCAGTGATTGTTGGTCCGCCTTCCTAATGTAATATCTTATAAAAAAAAACACAACAATTGTGTTAAATTTATACGATTTGTGATTATTTTATTAACCTTTACTAGCAAAATTTTTGAAATTCAATCGCTTTTCCTTTTCTATTGACGTTTCTTCACACTTTGGAATTGACCGCCGCGCTTCGACTTTACGAATGCGGGTTCTTGCTGTATTAACTAAGTAACACCAAAGTTTCTTAATTGGTGCTTGCTTACTGGAGGAATATATCGCTTAACACTGAATTGATCAGTTTGCTCAGCTTTTGCTATAAAAAAAACAAATTGAAATACTGAACACCAACCAGGTTAACACGTCACAGACGAGAGAACGTGAATTTGTACGTTGTTAATTTGTGGCCGCTGTCACATTAAGACCAAGCAATTAGTAAGTTCGTGTAATCTTGACCCTGAGCCAAACAGTTATCCCGATACCATTTTGTAAATTTCGTAATTTGTGATGATGCCATTTAATATAGCACAGTTGACGATAATGAATAGTTTATGTATCTACTCATGTTTTCTACCTTTTACTTGTTCAATTTAACTTTTACGAATATAATTATTGTTGTTTAATGTACTTATTAATTATTATAGTTTTTTAAGCATTCACTTATGTAAGGTAAGGCATTTTGCCCGTTTAATGTACAATAATATTATTTAAAAAATTTAATTCAACATTTTTTATCTTGCAATTAAACTCAATGTCAATAATAGACGTGAGCAAGTGTGTTTTATTTCTCGCCAAGGTCATAAACCTGCAAATTTCGATTGTGAAGCAAACATTCCGATTGTTAATTTAAAATCCATAACTGGGCGGTCGCTCTTCTGTCTTTTTATTGGTAAAAGTGGCTGCTTAATGCAGAGTGGTACAGTTAATGATATATCGCATAACAGGACACTATCGCAGCAGTGCCATGGATCTTCCCAACCCAGAGAATGTTTCCATCAAGACGGAACCAGGGTCCCAGGAAGAAGGCGCAGGTGAAATGCCGTATACGGATAGAAAATTCGACCTCTCGGATATAAAGAAGGAATGTTTGCAGTATGCCGAGAGTGTTCAGCCAACTAGTAAGTTGCATTGCGTATATCACAAAGGTGTTTCAGATGGACGCAGTCAGGACAGCTGCTGGTTTTCTACTTCCCCTCTTGTCGTCCATCGGTGCTTTTGATTTTACCTTTGAAATATTGCTTTACAGGAAACTCTCCAAGTAAGAACCGTTTAACTTATTTTGCCCGCAAACAGTTCCCAGTTCCTCAAGCTGTTTCCTCATCATATTTTATCAAGTAAATTATCTCATGATTTAATAAAACAATTTAAAAACTTTTTTCATATTTGGTTTTTTGGGTTTCCATTGTAAATATACCTTAAAGATTTTAATAATCAAATACTTGGAAATTCAGTTAAGAAAGACGACATAACACACTACGACAGGAAAACCTACATGTTCATCTATCTACAAGCTAAAATATATTTTGAATAAATAAATTATGATACTAAATTAAAGTACAGCTCGGGTCCAGTTACCGGATAAACCAACACACGTATGATTCGGCACACTTTTACGCACAAGTGTAAATAATGTATCTAAATCCTGTGATTTATGTTAATTACATCCATTCTTTTTTTTATTTATGTTTGTGATTTGTCTATTTGCTTATTGTTTGTCAATACTTTTAATTTTTTTAGTACAATGTTTTTATCCTGATGAGCTTTGCATCTGAAACATGTAAATTATTACAAATGAAAAAGTGGTCTTAACATTTGTTTTTAATTTTATTAATAATGATGCCACAGGGTGATTACAAATCTTTGAAAAAAAAAGTTTTATTAAGTTGCGTGGGATATATTTTCGAACATTTTTTTTCCTCCTATTTTTAATTACTTTTAAAAGTGTGTCAATTCTTACGTGCGTTGATTTATCAGGGAACCCTCGGATCCAATAGGTTGGTGGTGTTGGTACATAACTCTTTCATCATTTCGCCCTAATGAAAATCATTTTAAAGTCTCTAATACTAGTTGCTCTTTCGTCGTGGTTTCTCAGTGTTGTCTTTAAAGGTAACTCTCTTACTTTAATTTCTTATTAGGAAAATTCTTAAATTGTTTTTTTTTCTGGAAATTGAGCTAAAGCTTAGAAATTTTGTTTTTTTATTGTACAATATCATTTTACGTTTACTCGCCAAGGCTTAGCTACAGCTTAATCATAAAAATGGCAATGACGATCCTTTTTTTTATTGTAATACTCATCACGTATTGTTGTTTTGTTATCCAGGGAGCATTGACATGGAGACTATTCCCATCAAGACGGAACCAGGAGCCCGAGAAGAAGATGGAGGAGAAATTTCATTTGCGGAAATAGACATAGACCTTCCGGATGTCAAAAAGGAATGTTTAAAGCATTCTGATAGAATTACACAGACTGCAGGTAAAACTGTTTTTTGTTTTTCTGAATTCGTTTTCATTTTTTCTGCTTTCATTATAGATGCCTACTACCTCCTAATTGGGCTTTATCCGCCATCTTTTTCAGACTTAAGAATGGACCTGAAGATCCATCCTGGAGACAAACCTGGTAACTACTCCTGCTCGCACAAGTCAATATTAGCACAGCACTTGCTAACCCATACTGGAGAAAAACCTTCTTCGTGTTTCGACTGTAATTATCCTTCTTCTCAAAAGGGAACATTAAAACGTCACATGCTTACCCATTCTGAAGAAAAACCTTATTCATGTACCGACTGCAACTATTCAAGTTCTCGAAAGGAAACCTTAAAACGTCACATGCTCACTCATACTAAGGAAAAACCTTTTTCATGTTCCGACTGCAACTATTCCAGTTCTCAGAAGGGAACTTTAAAACTTCACATGCTTACTCATACTGGAGAAAAACTTTATTCGTGTTCCGGCTGCAACTATTTATGTTCTCATAAAGGAAATTTAAAACGTCACATGCTTACCCATACTGAAGGAAAACCTTATTCTTGTTCCGACTGCAACTATTCATGTTTTGAAAAGCAACATTTAAAATATCACGTTCTTACCCATACCGGAGAAAAACCATATGCATGTTTCATCTGTAACTATTCATGTTCTCTAAAGGAAACTTTAAGACGTCACATGCTTACCCATACTCGAGAAAAACCTTATTCATGTTCCGACTGCAACTACTCATGTTCCCAAAAGCAAACTTTAAAACTTCACATGTTCACCCATACTGGAATTAGGCCTTATTCATGTTCCGACTGCAACTATTCAAGTTCGCAAAAGGGAAATTTAAAAAGTCACATGCTTATCCATACTGGAGAAAAATCTTTTTCGTGTTCCGACTGCAACTATTCATGTTCTCTGAAGGTAAATTTAAAAAGTCACATGATTATCCATACTGAAGAAAAACCTTATTCATGTTCCGACTGTAACTATTCATCTTCTCGAAAGGAAACTCTAAAACGTCACATACTTACACATACTGGAGAAAAACCTTATTCATGTTCCTACTGCAATTATTCAGGTTCTCAAAAGGGAACTTTAAAACGTCACATGCGTACCCATACTGGGTAAAATCCTTATATTTTTTCCTAACGCGGGTATTCATGTTTTTGAAAAACGAAATTTAAATCGTCACATTACCCACACGGGAAATAACCGTTTTCATGATCCGAAGGTGAAATTTTAATACCTTGTATACCCATACTGGAGAATTACCTTAATCATGTTCTGATTAACTGTCCATGTTCACGTAATGAATGAGAACTGGTTGCTTATACTACAGCTTTTCTGTGAAGTGTTTTCCCCGCATCTTCGTTTCTCCCTTGCTGCAACACGAGTATCTTCAAAATATTATATCCCAGGGTAAAAGCTCCTTATTTTTCTCAAAAAGGTAATAAGAGTTGAAGTGTGAGTTTTGTGTGTTGTGTATCAATGTTGATTTTATTCGTATTTGTTTTCCCACAGAACCTGTGTACAATTTTTTTTTCATAACAATAAAATGAACACAATAAATGCGATGTGGGAGTGTGTCGTGATCCAAAGGTCTGTTTGATCCCACTAAATTTAAAATACAGAATACGGTACTCCGGTAAAAAAATATTGTGGCTTTAAAAATATGTATTCACACTGATCTGCAAGCGCCGATTCTGAGTATACAACTTTTATTACATGTAATTATTCGCAGAATTTATAAATCTTTATCTCAAAGTGAATAAAATATCATATCATCAAATCGCAGCGCTCTGTTGGTATCACTGCTTCTGACGTCACATGCACCAGCTGTCAAGACCGCTGGCCGACTAGTACTGCTTTATGGTACCGCTGCGAGTGGTTTCTTTGTTTGTAAATTCCTTATTTTTGTTTATTGAGACTATTTGAGAGTTTTCGCTTGGATGTTCATAACCATTTTGATGGATTTGTCAACGTAATAATTTACACCACATTTACCATTTTCTTCGGTGACAGTTTCTTCAGCGGCAGTCAATGACATTACAATAATGTCATTGGCGGCTGTTTCTTCGCTGACCGTTTCTTCAGCGTCAGTTAGTGACATTACAACAATGTCATTGGCGGCTGTTTCTTCGCTGACCGTTTCTTCAGCGGCAGTTAATGACATTACAACAATGTCATTGGCGTCTGTTTCTTCGGTGACCGTTTCTTCAGCGGCAGTTAATGACATTACAACAATGTCATTGGCGGCTGTTTCTTCGGTGACCGTTTCTTCAGCGGCAGTTAATGACATTACAACAATGTCATTAGCGGCTGTTTCTTCGGTGACCCCTTTCTTCAGCGGCAGTCAATGACATTACAATAATGTCATTGGCGGCTGTTTCTTCGCTGACCGTTTCTTCAGCGTCAGTTAATGACATTACAACAATGTCATTGGCGGCTGTTTCTTCGGTGACCCCTTTCTTCAGCGGCAGTCAATGACATTACAACAATGTCATTGGCGGCTGTTTCTTCGGTGACCGTTTCTTCAGCGGCAGTTAATGACATTAAACAATCTCATTGGGGGCTGCTTCTTCGGTGACCGTTTCTTCAGCGGCAGTTAATGACATTACAACAATATCATTGGCGGCTGTTTCTTCGGTGACCGTTTCTTCAGCGGCAGTTAATGACATTACAACAATCTCATTGGGGGCTGCTTCTTCGGTGACCGTTTCTTCAGCGGCAGTTAATGACATTACAACAATCTCATTGGGGGCTGCTTCTTCGGTGACCGTTTCTTCAGCGGCAGTTAATGACATTACAACAATATCATTGGCGGCTGTTTCTTCGGTGACCGTTTCTTCAGCGTCAGTTAATGACATTACAACAATGTCATTGGCGCCTGTTTCTTCGGTGACCGTTTCTTCAGCGGCCGTTAATGACATTACAAAAATGTCATTGACGGCTGTTTCTTCGGTGACCGTTTCTTCAGCGGCAGTTAATGACATTACAACAATGCCTTTTTCGGCTGTTTCTTCGGTGACCGTTTCTCCGCCTCTGGAAGGGGAGGATTTTTAATGATACCTCAAACCTATTATTTCTTATAATACAAAAACAACTTACTCTTCTCTCATACCATTGGGGTACCTTAATATTTCAAATCTATTATTATGTGCTTCTTTCTCTGTCAAAACTGTTGAGAGTTCTGTTCTGTCCTGGCAAGTCCATGACATGCCCAAGAAACTGTTTTGTAAACCGTCAGAGAGGCTACTATTTGTGGAATATTAATTGATATCTAGAGTGTCATTAGCGCAAGCGATTCTGTCTTTAATTTTCTTTACAATTTTTTTTTACATAATATCCACACAGGAGGTCTTGAGGAAAATAATTTCCTATGTCAGCAATTTGAATGTCCAACTAGTAAATTTCCGTTTAAGGGCATTCCAAGTTGTGAAGTATTTGAACCATTTTATTTTTATATAACGTACAATGAATTAATACGTGGTATGTAATATAGACTTATAGAGTAATGTTACTAGCAGGCGCGGTCCATCCATACTTGCTGTATTCTCTGCATTCGTTGTGTTCTAGGGTCAAAAGGCTAGAGAAACGGAGGTTTTTTTCTAGCCATAAACAGCCCTAGTGCAATTCGACACCATCCCGTCCTCAGAGATTTAACACACACAACGACACGACGCACGAAGCAAGTCGTAATACTTAACATTCTCAATGCTCGAATGTCTATGCGTGGAAACATACAGATGGTACAGTGTAGATGCCGTGGATACTGTATTCTATTTCGAATCCCTAAAGTACGCTAAACATTTTGGCGCATGCGCATTAAGTCCCGCCTTCAAATATCTTTAAGCACTGAATACGCTTTTGAGGAGAGCATCCAACGTACCAAAACGACTTTAATGCTTATGGCATAATGCACAGAATAGAATAAATATTTCGAGTCAGGTTTTTAAAACAATTAGACGTTTGTTTGCGTGATATTTTGAACATAATATCTTTACTGAGCTCATGTTTGAGTAAATGAAAACTCAGGTACCTACGTCGAGGATTTTTTTTTGTTTGTTATACGGCATTTTAGAAATTTTGGATCTATAATGTTGCGGGGCGTAAATGATTTATGTAGCTAAATGGACAGACTATTTTTGTCATTAATTGCTTCATTTTCATTGGCTTGTTTATAGATTAGTATATTAAATTTGATAGTTGGTATATACTTATTGTCCAGTTTCCATTCTTCAAAAGTCACCGACCGCCACTGGTTACTAGCTGTGTAAATGGAAACATCGTTGGCATCTTATGTGAGGTCTTTATGTGTATCGAACGTAGTTACTTATTTAATTTTAGTTCAGCAGAATTTATGTTTGTCTTCATTTAAGTCATGTGGCGTCATACTGGGCACGATGAAGGGAAAGTCGTGAAGTTGAAACTTAGAAGTGCAGGCGCAGGCACTTCTCTTCTTCGTTTCTACGCCACTGAGTGGCGTTTTTTGTGACGTGATCCTACTGACCGACAGGACATTTCCCCAACACCCCGTCAATCCTACCCCTGGCCTGGCGACGGTCTCGGGTCGGGGCCTGATTGGTCAAGCCGTTCCATACACTTCCAGGCGGGCTCTACTTTGAACTTTGAACTATCTTTGATAAATATAAACTTTTTTGAATGATTCCCGCGGAGACTGTGGCAGGTTTTAATAAACGATTTCTGCAAACCTGTTCAGTAGGGTTCTCGGAATCATAAAGTGGTAATGTATTTATCATATAAATTATAATCCTCCGGCAAAGTTCCACCACAGAACTTTGCTGGCAATTTTTACATGCAAATATTTTTTTAATTCTGTAAATAAAATTCCGGTGGAGAGCGGCAAGGGTTTAATCGAAGCGCGAAGTAGAGGGAAATAACCTGATTTTTGGATTTAGTAGATTCAAGATTGTCTCTTCCCTCTGTGAAATAACTCGCGGAACAAACCACCCGCCGAGCCGGCCGTCTGCAACACGGTACCGCGGGGAAGTGCGAGACAAAATCACAAAACTTGAAAAATCAGTGTTTTCTCATCATCGGATCGACACCGCCTTTGCCTGCCTGCTTGCTTTTTCATTGGATCTTCTGTCTGACTTTGACTTCTCCCTTCTCTGCCTGGCCCTCTCCTGCTCTGGATCCTGCCATTCGTCTCGGTCGCCTTTCTCAAGGCGCCCCTGTCTAACTCCTATCTCCACCTGGCGGTCACTTCTTCTTTCTCAAAACATGTGGTGGGTATTTACACAACCTGTCCCGTACAATATACGTACCTTACAGCCGTTATTCTTAGTTTGATCGAAGTATGTTAGGATCTCTCGTCGTGTTTTGAGCCATCAACCGCTATGATATTTCACATATCACGTGCATCACAACGGTGTTTCAAATTTAATGATCAATCATTTAAATTTATCATTTTTTAATGATTGGTCATTTTTTATATGATAGCACATAAGAATCCCAAACGTATGAAGCCAGTGAGACTGTACATCCCCAATTAGTTAGACTGGAGGTATTGAGGAGAGGAACGAGATGTGGAAGAGGATGTTGAGGAAGTACCGGGTTCTTCGGGTCTGGTCACCAAACACGTCAAAAGCAATTTGGAGCCACGTTTCGATTCTGAACTGTGGTCTTTCACCAGGGCGATACTGACAAAATATACCACTCTGAAAAGTGCCCCAAATGATTCATAGCCAAGAATCGTAACCACTCGACAACGGAGACCGTCCAATAATTCTTCAATTCGATGGAAACATAAAAAAGAATACTAAAATTACAAACTATTTCATACTATGATTGTTTGATAAAAATACAGTGTATTTAAGGGATAAGAAATCCTTCAATATAATGTGTCTATTATTAATAATAAAAAAAAACCTATCTTGCAGTCCCATTCTAAATATGTTTCCTTTCACCCCTCCCTCAACCTCAATCTCTTCCCCCACTCTTTAGTAATCCCTAGCCACGCCCTCCACCCCAACTGTGCCATTTACTATGTATGTTCTTCCATAATTTTGTAATATTGTTCAGTATACACTTGCCCTGACGATGGAACGGTTGTTCTGAAACCGGTAGGCGAATAAAATAAATGTGGTTTAAACAACGTTCGAGTGTTTCATTTGATTACAAACTATTTCACTTATTATTTAGCTTAGCGCGAAGCATCAGACCTTCACTTAACTGAGTAGTTCGAAAGTTTCCCCCACTGCCTGACTTACGACACGACGCACTGACAAATGTACACTACTGTACTTAATTATGAAAAATTGTCTTATAAATGGCCCATTTTTTTGCAGAAACGTTGTAGAATACATGCTTACCTAAGTTGCAATCAAACTTATTCGATATCAACACCTCGCACCCCGCACCCCACTAAGGCTGCCGGAAGTTTATGGTTCTACCCTTCTCCTGGTAACCGAGCTCCCGCCATCGTTAGTGGCTGCGGAAACATGAATATTGTACGAAAAATCCATCGATCACGAATCACTCCTACTCTACAAACGATACAGAAATGCTTGTAAAAAAATAACTTGTAAGGCCAGAGAAAACTACTACAAGAAACATATTGAGGAAGCTGCCAATGGCAGTAAACAAATCTTGAATATTATCAAAGAAATGTGCAATACCGACAAAACGACTATACCTATAAACAAGATTACCATTACAGATCAAACATTAAACGCAATTGATGATTCGGAAAAAAAAACACAAATCATTTCAACCAGTTCTTCACAGTCGGATCAGACCTAGCAAAAAATATTTTAGATAGAAATGGAATGTCAGAATATAACCTTGCTAATAGTATTTCTCTTGATAATCTTAGTTATGAACCTTTTAATCTCATTCCCACCACAGAACAGGAAATTACCGAAATTATTACATCACTCGAAAATATAAATTCTGCGGCAATCGACAATATATCCACTAAACTACTTAAACACCTCAAACCAATCATCACTAAGCCCCTTGAACATATCATAAATTTAGTTTTCGGGTTGGCCTCTCCGCAAACACAATAAAACATTCAATAATTATTCCTGTCTATAAATCGGGGGACAAATTATCCGTGAATAACCAATATCCTTGCAGAGTCCGATCTCAAAAAGAATTGAAAAAACGGCAAAACAAAGGCTCTACAAATTCTTCGAAGACAATGAAATTTTGTCGAAAAAATCAATACGATTTCCGCAAGGGTCGTAGGGCCTCAGATGCAATTGCACCTTTCACTTAGATAGTTTCTGATAGCCTTGATAAAAACCGCAAGCCCCTCGTTGTTTTTTTGGATCTAGCTAAAGCCTTTGATACTGTCTTCCAACAAATACTTCTGAAAAAACTCCTGCAGATAGGAATAAAAGGCACTCCCCTCAAATTGTTTGAAAGCTATCTAATAACAAGTCACAATCTTCTTTTATAAATTTTGCTAAAGATTGCAGAAGTACAAGTCTACCAATCACATACGGTGTCCCCCAAGGCAGTGTATTAGGGCCATTTCTCTTTCGTAAATACATTAACACTGTGTAATTTAGATACTGGTGGCACTATAATATCCTTTGTCGATGATACGGTTGTCATCTTTGAAGGTGAAAATTGGAATTCAACCTTTGAGAAATCAAATTATGGCATAAATAAAATAAAACATTGGTTAGATGCCAACCTTCTCATTCTTAATATTGATAAAAACAAAATACCTACTTTTTTCAATACGTAAACTCATCCTCCCTCAAAACTGTCCTAAACTTATCTTCCATTCATGTTCACAGAACCCGGTCATGCCTGCATCACCTAACAACAATAATTGCTCATGCACTAATTCAAAAATATCTAACTACAATAAGTATTTAGGAGTTATTATAGATGATAAACTGTGTTGGGAGGTCCATATCGACTCAAAAAGACTGCGTAAATTATGTTACAAATTCTACTCTCAGATCAATTCTTAACCTACAAACTATATTATGTGTTTACTTAGAATTTTTTCAATTAATCGGTAAATATGATATTGTGGGATGGGGAGGTCGTGCAAAATCAATTCTTTATCCCATGTTCGCAACTCAAAAACTATTGCTAAGAATAATATTCAAATGTCACCCACCAGAGCCACTTTTTAATAAATTCGCAATCTTAGACAAGCTAAGTCTATACATAACGACAATCGACGTTATGTATAGACTTAGCTATACATAACGACTATTCTCATGTACGTATGGAAAAATGATTTAATGATCAAAACACAACAAAAAAATTTCACCCGCTACTCATCACACCTAAAATGAAAATCAGCGAAAGAAAAAATACAGTATTGACTTAGAGTAAAATTGAATCTGTCTCTACGTGTAATTAATACTATTAAATACAACTTTTTTTACAAAACATTCTATTGTAGAAAAAAATCACTGTGTAATGACACTGAGTTCCCAAATAACGTCAAATTCTCTGATTAAATTTTCATTTTATAATATTACAAAATTCTATATCATAAAGATTATGAAATGGGCCATCAACTTATCGGCGCAGTAGAAGCCTATTATGCGTGAAATTTAGTTTCTCATGATAAAAGTGGTACAGATAATGATAATGAAGTAGAATGTAGAAGAGTAAATAATTTATAAGGTTGGATAAAAAAACAAAGGACAAATACGTCTGATAATCTTGTTCGTATTCAACTAAATATAAGATCTTCGAAAGACGTGTAATGATTTAATGGCATCATTATTAATATAAATAAATAAGAATAACTTATTTTAAACCAATGTTTTAAACGTATAAATATTTACATTTTTCGGAAGCGAAGCTTCCCTCATCAGGATAAACAATATAAATAAAAAGTATAAATAATTACAAGTATAGATAAATAAGAAGAACATATAAACTTAAAAATAATTGATGTAAGTAGGTAAGTAATTAATTAAAAAGGTAAAAATTAAAAATTATTATAAAATATTAAACAATAAATTGACATTAGAAATTTTGAAGAGATTTTAAATTTTTTTTATTAATATAAATAAGATCAAGAAAACGGGAAGGCATTAAAAATAAAATAATAATATAAATATGGGTAAAAATGATTATGTATGGAATGTGTGGGACTGCACTAACCTCCCCACATACAGGAATAAACATTTATTATTATTATTATTATTAAAATCGCCCTTTCGACAACGTGATTACAGTCGGAACAAGAATAAGGGTTTTCTCCAATGAGTCAGCATCTGTCTTCAAATCTCACTTTTTAGAAGTAGAATACGTGCAGTCTGAACATGGAAAAGGTATTTCCTTGATGTGAGTCAGCATGTGTGACGTCAAACTTCCCTTTTGAGAACACGAATAAGTGCAGTTGGAACATGAAAAAGGTTTTTCTCCACTATGAGTAAGCATGTGACGCTTCAAAGATGCCTTACGTGAAAATGAAAATGTGCAATCGGAACAATAAAAAGGTTTTTCTCCACTATGAGTCCGCCTGTGTGCATTCAAATCCCCCTTTCGATAACAGGCAAAACTGCAGTCGGAACATGAAAATCGTTTTTCTCCACTGTGCGTCAGCGTGTGTGTATTCAAATCTGCCTTTCGATAGCATGAATAGCTACAGTCGGAACAAGAATACGGTTTTTCTCCAGTGTGAGTCAACATGTGTGTCTTCAAATCTCTCTTTTTGGAACATGAATACATGCAGTCGGAACATGAGAGAGGTTTTTCTCTGCTGTGAGTCAGCATGTGTGACGTCAAACTCCCCTTTTGAGAACATGAGTATGTACAATTGGAACAAGTAAAAGGTTTTTCTCCACTGTGAGTAAGCATGTGACGATTCAAAGATACCTTACGTGAACATGAATAACTGCATTCGGTACAGGAAAACGGTTTTTCTCCACTATGAGTACGAATGTGTATATTCAAATCTCCCTTTCGATAAGATGAATAACTGCAGTCGGGGCATGAAAAAGGTTTTGCTCCACAGTGAACTAGCATGTGTGTCTTCAAATCTCTCTCTCGATAACATGAATAAGTACAGTCAGAACATGAAAACGGCTTTTCACCACTGTGAGTCAACATGTGTGATGTTAAATTTTCCTTTCGAGAACATAAGTAGCTGCAGGCGGGACAAGAAAAGGGTTTTTTTTCTCCGCCGCGACTCAGCGTGTGTGACGTCAAACATGTCTGGGTAATTCTTTCAGAGTGCTCTAAGCATTCCTTTTTAATATCCAGGAGATCTACGTCAATTTCCGTATAAGGAATTCCCCCTCCATCTTCTTCTCGGGGAGCTGGTTCTACCTTGATGGTAACACTCTCCGAATTAATGATACCTGGAAAAAACAAAACAACAATACATACAGCATTTAGATTCAAAATTACGGTCGTCCCATAGTTATATACAGAGTACTATATCAAAACAATTTATTTAGCAACAACAGGCCACAGATGACGTAAAAAACAGTAATGTTTATTGATGTTGAAATATAAGATAGAAAAAAATCCGAGAAATACATCTGCCAAAAACATTAAAATACCGGCCATCGGGAAAAGAAGCAAAAAATATACTATTTTAGGTATTGGCGTTATAAACAATTTTTACGAGTGCAAATTTGGATGAGTGTTTCAGGCTAATAATTATTGTTTTTAAAAAATAAATTGTTACCCTTTGCGCTATGCACAAAAATCTTGTCTTAAAAACTTTACTTTATCAATTAATATAAACATTATGAAATACAGAAATTTTTCAATATATGCTTCGGTTCGGTTCGGAGCGGTCGGGTTAACTGAAATTATTAGAATAGGAACTCCAGTGAAAAATATAATGCCTTTAAAAATATATATTCATATAGATCAGCAAAACGCCGATTCCGAATATACAAGTTTTATTATAAATAATTTTAGGAAGAATTTTCGTCAAAAAACCTTGTTCTATATCGGTACATTGCATTTGGAACATCTGACGTCACGTGCGCATTCTGTTTTTGGAGTAGTATGATTGGAGAAATATTAACTTAATTTGGTTGACTTTAAGTTCCATAATTGTTGTTCAATACACAAATTATTATCATTGAAAGAAGTCAGAGTATTCATTAGCAAATAAATACGGATATTATGATAATGTTAATGCCCAATACTATTATTATTCTTCGAGTTAAAGTTTCTAAAAAGGTACATAATGTTATTACATGTATTTAATTATGGTTTACTATGAACAGAATATAAAAGTGTGTACGGTAAAGCTCATCCTTGTTTTGACATTTCACATTCTAACCTCAAAACCGACCGGCCATCGATTTGGAGCATTTTGGCGGAATTATTTTAACTATGAAAACTAACTTTAGTAAAAAAATTAAATATACTGGTGTTAGAACGTGATATTGATTTTTAAAAATTGGAAATTAAAAGAACAGCCGGTTTCCCACCTTTTCTATTCTCATCATACGTAATAGTTTTACCACAGATTCGCATCAGTTTACCCTCATCCTTCCTCTGCCAATTCCATGCCTCACTGCCATACATCAGGTACAGCAAACATAGACTCAATTTACGATTGCACAAAACAATTTGCAAAAATGTCTGGCTCAGCACAAGCTTGCCTAATTTATAGAAAAACTGAAATACCATTTTCCGAAAATACGTTTCAATTACATAAAATTAGTGTTGCTAAGACATTAATTAAAATATTAAAAAAATAACATCTACCACTCGCTAACATGCAAAAATACTATTGTTGGTTGTGTTTCGTTAGCTCTGGTTTGAGGGATGATTTTTTTTTTATTTATCAAAGACGTATAACTGTAAAGTGAAATAAAATTGTCTACTTGAGGTTAGCAAGATGTTTTACTATGATGAGGGACCTGGAATTGAGAAAAAATACCATTTTGGAAAATTGCGCTAAATGATTGCGAGGTGTATCAGTGTACTCTAAAAAAGATTAAAATTTAAAAGAATCTAATGGACGATAAAAGGGGGACGTGAAACAGCTGAGCTGACTGCAAAATATATTAAATTGATACTCGCAATTTAACAATTGGATCGCAACTTACTAGCTGTTTGAATTCTCTCAGAAAACTGTAAACATTCCTTCTTCACATCGGGGGGGGCGATATATATTTCCGTATACGGCATTTCGACTCCACCTTCATCCTGGGGCCTTGGCTCCGTCTTGATGGAAGCACTCTCTGGGTTTTGAAGATCCATGGTACTATTGTGATAAAATGGTAATTGGTCCCAGCTCAAAATCAATCTGACCTGCAACAGTCATCTAAGTCATTATTTATATTTACGAGCGGTTATAAAAGAGCATTAAATAATTGACTTCTTCGTTAATTGTTTTTGTGTTTAATTTGTAGAACTCGAGTATTACGACAGAATAGAGAATTTTAAGTGTTCTCTACCTAAATCGGTTTTACCGATAATAAATTATTAGTTTTAAAAACCCCTCCAAACTAGAGTGCGTTGTGAATTAATAAAATCATATAAATAAGTCGTCGCAATGTGAAACAGCTGTCACAATAATAAAAACTAAAAATACTTACAAAACTTAATAATAACATTATTAAAATTGATTTAAATTAAAAAAAATTAAATAATAATAATTGACTTCAATAGAAAATAAATATTTAAGGCCTGTGGTGAACCGAACCACCGAAAAACAAATTTCAAGGACGGTTTTTTGACCTCCTGAATATGGTAAAAGAAATCAATTCTAAAGGGAAACGGCTGCGGTGCGTGTTTCAAACAAAACTGAATTTTGGATTGGAAGCCAAAATACCCACCCAAACTGAATGACCTATTTTTGTAATTAAAGTTTTAGTAAATATCTAGTACGGATGAGAAGTATTTTATTAATTTTATTGGTTTTGAGCAGACAACCAAAAGTTAGATAAGTTATAATTCATATTTTTATTTTACAGTAACTCCACACAGGAGGCACTGAAGGAAATAATATCCCTCAAGGCCTATATCATTTTTGGGGATACTGTGTGGGGGTCTTTTAGAGGATAGGAAGGCGTGAATCCGGGTCTTGAAGAGACCCATGTTGTAGGAGAGAGGAAACACAGAGGGCGGCAGATCATTCCACAGCCGAGCTGTTGAATACGGGAACAAGTCGTAGAAGCGACCCGCTCTCATGTGATAAATGACAACCGTGAGCGTTGGGTTCGCGTTCGGCGTATTTCCCGACTGTGTACCGGTGCCGAAGGGATCAATAATGCTAGGTCCTCAAAGCACCTTCCATTAAAATTCCGGTAGAACAAGGACAGCATTCCCACCTGACGTCTGTGCTCCAAAGATTGCAGTCCGTTTGTTAAGATGGGCGAATCTATCAAACGGATCGCCCGTTTCTGCACAGAGTCAAGGGTTTTTTCAGATATTTTGGGGCTCCCGACCAGAGGTGGCTTCCAAATTCTACAGTGGGTCGCACTTGTGATTTGTAAAGGGTCAGAAGTTGTATACTATTAAAGTATCTGCGGGCTCTGTACAATACGCCCAGCTTCTGAGAGGCTAACTTTACTCTGGCTTCGATAGAGCCCCCATACCTGTGCCGGTTACTTAAGGTTACACCAAGCATATCAATGGAGGGCTTGTTGGGAAGATTTCTTCCATTTAAGGAGAATAGATTGTCATTTCGATCCCTTTTGGACGTAATTGAACATGATTAGGTGTTTGAAAAATTAAATTCGTACCACAAGAGGAAACCTCTCGAGGTAACCGTTCATTCTCTGCTTCAAAGCCCTCCAAGCCATATAATGTAAGAAATATGCCAAGAATGCTGGCAATTGTGAAAATAAAACAATTTTTTGGAGTCTAATATTGACATTTAGAAGGATATTGTAATAATGGAAAAAACTAATTAGAATGTGTATAAGTATAGTTAATACCGTTGTCGGTAGAGAAAATCAAATTTACAATCCAAACACAATTCGTCTGAAAGATGGGGTTCTGTTTGAAATGAAATATGCACTGGCACTCACTCGCGTTTATTACAATACTAACCGGAGCGAGGTTCGTCACGGACTTTCCTACCGTGTCACGACTCTCCCCGCCCCTCGACTCCTGGCTGGTGGGAGTATCAACACTCCACAATATGTATTTCGTTTCTGGTAATGATTTTACCAGTCCCTTGGATTTAACAAGTGACACGAGCCGTAAATCGACTAAGAACACGTATATATTCATAAAATTAAGTGGCACCTGAAGGGAGCATATAAGTCTAGCTTAATTTAACCTACGTGCAAGGCGAAACGACACGGTAATTCCAATGAGTCTAAGAAATGTCACTAAAAATAAAAGTGCTTACATTTTAAAAGAAACCTCGCGATGAAGAGTATTATCATATGAATAAACCCAAACTGTATTAAAAAATAACACAATTATTGTTTGGTTTATTAGTTTCTACAACATTACTTCAGAAAAGCCGTGGAACACAAGTATTGTTGAGCGAATCAAATGAAACCGTGGAAAGTAAAACCCAAGGCCCATATCCACCATTGTGATATAACGATATAACCATAGACGATAGACAAACACAGAAAGGTTTTTTTTTCAAGTTGACCAGTAACGGTACCTACGTTGAAAATTGTAATAATAATTTATATTTTGTACCGCATTCATGTAGTTTGGTTTAGTAGGCTTTTAAGAACTCCATTTTAATTTAAATCTCTACAGTTTTTTCTTATGATAACCTTCATTTTTAATATAAAAAAGCGGTTTACTGTGATAACAATAACCATTACATTTATTAATAATAATTTTCTGACGGAACGATATTCTTAAATTAAACAAATTTAATTACCCTAAACTATCCGGGCCAAAGCGGAATGCTCAAACTCCGCATAGATCACCGAATGTAGGATAACTCGATATTCATTTGAACAATTTAAATAATATTTTTGGTAATCTGTGTTTCGAAATCATCCTCCGTGTTTATAATTTAGGTTGAATCCTTTTGATTCTTTCAATATGTCAACATCTATTTGTGATTTTTAAATATATATATAAATCAATGTTAGTTTGTAAGTTTGTTTGTCCTCGATGTTCTCGAAAATCGCTGGACCGGTTTCGCTGAAAATAGCATAGTTTGTTTTTATTAGTGCCGGGAAGGTTTAAAAAGTAGTTTGAATGAAAACCGATATGTAAAACTGTTGCCATAACATTTTTAAATTACTATGAAAAACATTGAACCCGCCATGTTTTATTTAGGTTAGCCCATAGATATAACACTCTGGTAAGCCACAGATTCTATATTCAAAAGAAGAAGGTTTTTATGCGTACAATATTTTCAAAGTATAAATTTTCAACACGAGTAGGTACTTACTTAAGATCTTTATGACTTACATATATATTTTGAAAAAATAAACGTTTGGAATGAAATAAAATATTCAAATGAATGTTTCTTTATTCGGAGATGCTTACTTTCGCTGTCAAAACAATTATGGCACCATCATAACATCATAACTTTATAAAAACCCGAGCAAGGCCGGGTACACATCACCTAGTTAATTATAAATTTGCAGTGTCCCCGGTGTCTCGAGTGGTTAAAAAATCAACCTCGTCTGTGCGGCATTCCATAACACAGCAATACAGTTTTTTATGCCCTTTATATGTGAATACCGCATAGATGCTTCTTTATTCTTCTATTGTCTATGGATAGTTTTGACGTCTACTTCCATCGCGGTCTTGACACGCGCGACGCAGTGACTGTTGCTCCGCTTTTCCACAGCAATACCGTATAAAACACAACAATTGTGTTAAATTATTCCAATCTCCTTTCAAAGTTTCAAACTTTCTTCTATTGACATTTCTTCAAGACCGAATTAACCTCCGCCCTTCTCCTTGTACGTAAGTAGGTTTTTGCTACGCATATATGGTTTGGGCATGTAGAGCGAATGAACGAAGAAAGTTGTGTAAGATGAATCTATGACGCCAATGCGAATTAAAGAAGAAGCCAGGAACGCCCGAGGAAGACATGGCACGATCAAGTGAATCAAATACTTGAGTCGTGCCATGTCAGAAGTCGGAATAATAGAATAGAATGTATGAGACGATGTATAAATTTGAATAGAGCAAGAAGTGTATGCCAAGATCGAATTGTTTAGCGGTCTGCCTACCCTTGGGGGGAAACGGCTTGATGGTTAGTTAGTTAAAAGTGAATAAAAAATCATCTCATCAAAACACGTTCTTGGTATCATTGCATTCAGCACATCGGACATAACGGATCTCGGCCGCGCTTATTCTGGTTTTGGATTTGTTTGTCGATTTTCTTTTGTATTTTTAATTTATATGTAGTTTTTCAGTTTTGTCGAAATTTAAACTTAATTTGGGTGACTTTAAGCCCTACGATTGTTGTTCAATACCAGAAAAACTACCATTATAATTTTTAATTATTAATTATTTTTATTGATATTTAAAAACCTCATTGTAATATTTAATCATTGAAGAAAATAATATTAACAAACCTAAATGAAAGATGAAACTGGACAAAAGGACAGAAACCAAAAATATTTCAGTCGCATCTGGGACTCGAACCCAGGTCCTCTGCCTATCCGGGGCAACGCTTAACTGACTTAGCTAATGAGACAAGTTCAATTTGTGTCATCTTCACCGATATCATATAAATTCAAGATTTGTGAATATTATCTTCCATTTTTAATCTCATATTATTGGCAGCTATTTTTATGATGTTTACAAAGTTCTACCCGAACTCAATTGCAAACTTAAACAGTGTCTCGGATTTACATCGAGTCCCAGATGCGACTGAAATATTTTTAGTTTCTGTCCTTTTGTTCGGTTTCATCTTTCATTTAGGTTTGTTAATATTATTTTCTTCGATGATTAAATATTACAATGAGGTTTTTAAATGTCAATAAAAATAATTAATAATTAAAAATTGAATTCTTTAGAGTTTTATAAAAAAGTCAATAGATGTCTCATATAAATAAAAAGTTGGATGTAAATCCGAGACACTGTTTAAGTTTGCAATTGAGTTCATATAAAAAATCCACTGGGCAAATTATTTTTGAAAAAACCCGAATTATCTCTGATTTATTTGAAGCTTATTTATAATCAATCAAATAGGACTACTTTATGTATCACATAACAGGATACTATCGCAGCAGTGCCATGGATCTTCCCAACCCAGAGAGTCTTTCCATCAAGACGGAACCAGGGTCCCAGGAAGAAGGCGCAGGTGAAATGCCGTATACGGATATAGACATCGACCTGCCGGATATAAAGAAGGAATGTTTGCAGTATGCCGAGAGTGTTCAGCCAACTAGTAAGTTGCATTGCGTATATCACAAGGGTGTAAAACAAATGTGTAAAAAATCTTGAAATATATCGATTTGTACGTCCGTAAATAAATAGACAAATTGTGTGAACACACGATCTGATTTTTTTATTAATAATTTCATTTAAAGAGAAATTGAAATTCTGAAACCAGGCCCAACTAGATAATTTATTGATTTATAACAAAACATTCGTTTGATTTTTTTAAATCTGCGTAACGACCAACATAAGAACTTTATTACATAAAAATATGTTTATGCTTTTTCAAAATTTGAACCTTACTTACTGAATAAAAATAACCGTCTTTCGAAATCAGTTTGTTTTTTTCTGGAAAAGAGTCGATTCGTCTAGAATTCGATTAAAAAATTACTATTTTTCAGTTGTGTTGTTCATGGTTATATAGCCTTGAAGTCTGGATATTTTATTTCTCTATTGTAAAATATTATTTTATGTCATTGAAATTTCTACCGGCAGTATCGAACGTAACGAAGCATCTTCTCATATGACAAAGTTGACACTATTTTAGGCAGTATTTGCGTAACAGCCATCCTCTCCACGTCGCGCGCTACACTGACGGAGGCAGGCTACGCGACCCAATATTTCCGTGGTATCCCCTCCCCTCTGTCCAAGCGGCAAGACGATACGGTATTGGTCAAACCCATCAAAAGCACGAGGGGACACACAAAATGCCCTGGGAAAAATGCAAACAACCCAAAAATTACATTTTGCCTTACGAGTCCCGCTGTGTTCATCACAAATACGGCGGGACTCTCGTCAACATTGCTGTTTAAAAATTAGGTATACAAATGTTAGAATAAAGCAGTTATAAGAATTCTCGCGCACACTGTCGAGATTGGGACCCTCAAAATAAAATTGTATTTTTAATTGTAAACCTAATAAAAATGGTAGGAAGAAGTGGTTTACATGAGAGGAAACGGTCGAGGAAATTCTTTTGCTTATATAAATTTAAAAGTTTCAAAATGAAACGCATGAGAACACAAGAGACGGCTATACCAAAAGGAACCTCGATAACACGGGGCTGCCCGAGCGTTCATCCCCAAAAAATGCACACGGCCTTATCGCGGAGTATAAATAAATCGCACAATATGCAATCAACAGGCACTCTGCCACACTTCTCAAACTCGCAACAACTCCTCGACCGCTCCGCTTTGCTTGACTCTTCTTTCTACCTAGACATCTCTACAGACGCCTTTTGACTCTGCAATTCCTTCAAACAACACCTCTTCTACCCTGGACAAACTGGACCGAGTCTTGAATACCTAGCACCCCGCAGACTCGAAAACAGACGCCTATTCTACAGTAAATATGGACACAAGTCCGATATCCCTGCTTAGGCTCAGCTACTGCAAGTAGTTTGTCAGCAGTAGC
The DNA here is from genome assembly GCA_022606495.2 of Halesus radiatus. Lineage (NCBI taxonomy): Eukaryota > Metazoa > Arthropoda > Insecta > Trichoptera > Limnephilidae > Halesus > Halesus radiatus. Next base: position 9,432 of record JAHDVE020007326.1, on the reverse strand, counting down.
TTAGATTTTTAACCATTGTATTAAAACCGACAATAAATGCAATAATCATAAAAATGTCACTGGCGATATATTTTTATCGTGATACTCAGCACGTATTGTTGTTTTTTTTATTCCAGGGAACATTGATGTGGAAACTGTTCCCATCAAGGCAGAACCAGGACCCCGAGAAGAAGATGGGGGGAGAATTCCTAATACGGAAATAGACATAGACCTGCCGGATGTTAAACAAGAATGCTTAGAACACTCTGAAAGAATTACACAGACCACAGGTAAGTTCAATTTTTATTGGAATAACTTATTGAAGCTTATGAAGCTTCTAAACCTCGTTGTAATGAATTGGTATTTTTACCTTTTTGTGTCTTTACTGTTTCGTATTTCATTTTAGATTTTTTAATATAAATTCAATTGCAATTTTTTTTGTCTGAATTCGTTTCTATAATTTTATAATTTCATTATGCATTCTTCCTAATCGTGCTTTATCCGTCATCTTTTCAGGCTTAATAATGGAACGGAAGATGCATCCTGGGAACAAACTATTTTTCTGTTCCCATTGTAACTACTCCTGCTCACAAAAGTCAACGTTAGCACTGCACTTGCGCACCCACACCGGAGAAAAACATTTTTCATGTACTGACTGTAACTATTCATGTTCTCAAAAGAGATATTTAAAACTTCACATGCTTACCCATACTGGAGAAAAACCTTATTCTTGTTCCTACTGCGACTATTCGTGTTCTCAGAGGACTACTTTAAAATTGCACATGCTTACCCATACTGGAGAAAAACCTTATTCATGTTCCTACTGTACATATTCATGTTCTCAAAAGGGAAATTTAAAACTCCACATGATTACCCATACTGGAGAAAAACCTTATTCATGTTCCGACTGTACATATTCATGTTCTCGAAAGAGATATTTACAACTTCACATGCTTTCCCATACTGGAGAAAAACCTTTTTCATGTTCCTACTGCAGTTATTCATGTTTTGAAAATAGCGCTTTAAAACGTCACGTGTTTACCCATACAGGGGAAAAACCTTATTCATGTTCAGAATGTAACTATTTTTGCTCTCGAAAAGAGCGTTTAAAACGTCACATGGTTACCCATACTGGAGAAAAGCCTTATTCATGTTCCGACTGTACATATTCATGTTTTCAAAAGGGAAATTTAAAACTTCACATGGTTACCCATACTGGAGAAAAGCCTTATTCATGTTCCGACTGTACATATTCATGTTTTCAAAAGGTAAATTTAAAACTTCACATGGTTACCCACACTGGAGAAAAACCTTATTCATGTTCCGACTGTACGTATTCGTGTTCTCAAAAGAGATATTTAAAACTTCACATGCTTACCCATACCGGAGAAAAACCTTTTTCATGTTCCTACTGCAGGTATTCATGTTTTGAAAATAGCGCTTTAAAACGTCACATGTTTACACATACTGGAGAAAAACCTTATTCATGTTCCCAATGTAACTATTCATGTTCTCAAAAGAGATATTTAAAACTTCACATGCTTACCCATACTGGAGAAAAACCTTATTCATGTTCCTACTGCGACTATTCGTGTTCTCAAAGGACTACTTTAAAATTGCACATGCTTACCCATACTGGAGAAAAACCTTATTCATGTTCCGACTGTACCTACTCATGTTCTCAAAAGGGAAATTTAAAACTTCACATGATTACCCATACTGGAGTAAAACCTTATTCATGTTCCGACTGTACATATTCATGTTCTAAAAAGGGATATTTAAAGCTTCACATGCTTACCCATACTAGAGAAAAACCTTATTCATGTTCCTAGTGCGCTTATTCATGTTCTCAAAGTGGTACTTTATAATTGCACATGCTTACTCATACCGGAGAAAAACCTTATTCATGTTCCGAGTGTACTACTCATGTTCTCAAAAGTGAAATTTAAAACTTCACATTCTTTTGCTTACCCGTGTGTAGGGCGCCCTCGTGGCTGCCGGCGGCTTTTTATAATCGCTTCTAAGTTATCTTGGAAATATTGGGTAGTTTTTAATTTTTCCGGGGTAAAAATAGCGTAAAATAACTGCAATAATTTTTAGGTTTCATTTATAAAAATTACATAATTTTAGTGCTGCCGTCTCGGGCTTAAATCAAGTTTATAATAAAAACCCAAATATTTTATCTTGAAATCTGATTCGTTCTTCTGAATTAACGCATCGGGGATCCGTCGCCCGTCGTAGTTCCTCGCCACATGTACTAGTGAAATGTCAAAAGTGATTGATTTACAACGGGTTTTCGGGCTAGGGTGGTTGTAAAAATATTGTATACAACGTAGAAGTGCCCGACCAGGAACTGCTATGCGACCTGCTGTGGACCGATCCTGACAAGGACACCGCCGGCTGGGGGAGTGAACGAGCTTCACTTTCACCTTCGGCATTAAGATAATGGCCAAGTTCTTCAACGAGCACGACTTTGACCTGATCTGCCGGGTGCATCAGGTGGTAGAGGACGGGTATGAGTTTGCCAAGATGCAACTGGTCACCCACTTCTCGGCGCCCAACTACTGCGGGAAATTCGATAAAGCAGGTGCAATGATGCCAGTGGAAGACACGCTGAAGTGCTCCTTCCGGATCCTGAAGCCGGCCCACAAGTGCCACCTGGCGTTCGTGCAGACCAACACCATCCGTTCCGTAATGCCGCCCAGGGGCGTCAATAAGACAAAGAATATTTGACGGCCCTATGGATCAGTCCCCCTGGCCCCCATCCTCCCCCGCCGCTCACCCCTTTTAAGAGTATTCTCTGTTATCCTAAAAATATATGGATTATAATACATTGTTTTAGCTTAAATACATTCTTGAATATAACGGAAACAATCACTCTATCATTTGTATTAGCGTCTTGCAATATGTCGTAAAGAATAAATACAGTTAGCTTTTTTTTCTCAATTTAACGTGTATGAAAACTTAGATCAAGCCGTATTTAGTTTTGATAATTTAACTGCATCTCTTTATATGGTCTATAAATAAGGTGTAATGATAGCCTGTCCAAAAAGAGAAAATAAATGTAAAAAAAAAAAACTTCATACAATAGATGTAATATAAGAATAATATAAATAACATATAAGAATAGGAAGTAATATTTGTACAGCGCCCTGGAGGTGATTTTTCACAAAAACGGCGCTATTAAAATCATCCGATTATTATTATTATTACCCGTACTGGAGAAAAACATTATTCATGTTCCTACTGCGCTTCGTGTTCTCACAGGGGTGCTTTAAAATTTTCCATTCTTACCCATACTAGAGAAAAACCTTATTCATGTTCCGAATGGAACTATTCTTGCTCTCGAAAAGAGCATTTAAAACTTCACATAGTTTCCCATACTGGAAAATGTTCCGACTGCAGCTATTCATGTTTTGAAAAGAGAAATTTAATACGTCAAATGCCTAAGCATACTGGAACAATGTAGACTGCAACATTTATGTTCTCAAAAAGAAATTTTCGAACTTCTCATGTTTTCCCATACTGCACAAAAACCTTATTCTTATACTTTGAAGTGTGTCTACGTTAAAAACATCTGTACTGCTTGTTCATTCAATCAACTGTATTCTAATCTGAATCGTGCCAACGAGCAATACAAAAAATGCAACCGTTGTATATTCTCGGTCTTTAAGAAGGGTACAAAAAAATTCCTTCCGTGCATAAATTTAAAAATGAAAATATCGAATTTATCAAATAAGCCAACTTACGCACAGAAACTAGACTTCTGACATTATCGGGTAGGAGTGTGTTAACTGACTTTTTATTTTTTTAAATTGAAAATCCCAAAAAAAATTGACACCCCTGAATTATTGGAACCATTTGCATTAATATGCGTGGCAGGCAAACTCATGGCAAAAATACTTTTAATTCTAGCAATAACTTCAATACTAATTACTCTATTTCTTCATCAATTCCTAGCATTTATTAACACTGTCAGCTGTTCGATATATTAGCTATTAATAAACTAGTTTTAATAATCAACTTATTCCAATCCTATCTGATAATAATTATCCAAAGTGCGTGTAAATTAGAAATAGGTAATACCTACTGATTTTCTTAACATCGTTAACCCTCATTCGTCAAACCACATCTGGTCAGCCAGTCAGTAATTCCGAGCAGCGCGTACCTATTCGCTTTCGCAGTCCGTAATCTCAGTTTTGAAATCGTTGTCACTATGTCTCTACTCCGTCGATATCGAGTCTATCCGTACTAGGTCCGCAGGGCTCATGTTAGTCAAGTCACTGCGAGATACTAGTCAGAGGTTCCTAATTATTTATTTTTCTTACGTTTATTTATCAATAAGTTCTTAATTTACATTTTTTTGCTTATATAGTTACTATATAGTTTTAGTAGTTGACAAAAAGGTCACTGCTCAGCTATACATTCCGGATCCCGGGGTGTAGCTGGTTTTCAGCAGTGCTTATAAAATTATATGAAGATAAAGTTACATCAAATCTCTTCACTTAAGTAAAATGAAAATATTTTTTGAATCGTATTTTGTTTTATTTTAGCATTTCATCCCTTTATAAAATATACTGTTTGCGTTTTGGCTTTGTTCTTTTTCAGTAACCTAATTTCCTTACACATTATTGTATTATGTCTGTGAATGTCCATGTTGTAAATAATTTTGCTGGAGAAATATATTGGTAACAAGTTGTTTCTGGTTTTATGTATAAAAATCAATACGTTCAATGTAAGCATTTGTTTCACTGTTAACCAATTCAATTCCTCTAACATTTTAGCTACTTTTGAATATCTATTTCGCTTTATCATTGCTCTATTTTGGAGAATTCGTAATTGGTTCTGTTCCCTGTCGTTACACAGGGAAACTATCGTTGAGAGGTAGTTAAAATGTGGAGCAATAATAGAGTCTTCTTATTTCCAATTATCATTTATTTTGTCTTTTTTGTATTCAATTTTATATTGTTTATTTTTAGCCATCTTAATACATTTTATAGTTTATTATACTAATTCCTCATAATTATGTATATGAGTGTGTCATCAGCAAATAATCGAAATTTGCGCTTTGAAAATATTTCTACCGTGTTATTAATATAAATAATGAACATTAAAGGTTCAAGGACTGATCCCTGCGGTACTCCTAAATTATTCTGCATTGGTTTTGGGAATATGTTGATTATTTTATTACTTTTACTTTCTTTTACATATTATTCAATTAATTTTATAATTACATGTAAGAAATCAATTTATTTGAGTTTTCTTCTCAGTATTTCTCTATCTGTAGTTTCAAATGCCCTTTGAAAATCCAAAAATATTGTCAAGACAAATTTCTCATTATTTATTTTTTCCTTCCATTCTCTAACCTACGTTTAATGCTGTTTCACGAGAGTTATTGGATCTGAAACCTGATTGTTCTTGGTTTAAAATAGTGTGTTTATCTAAGTAATTCAAAATTTTTTCTTTTAACATCTCTTCAAGTATTTGTTCGTATTTTGGTAATGTGTTGATGGGGCGAAATTCCTCGCATTTTCTATTATTTTTAACTTTTGGAATAGGTATAATAGATAGTTTCCATGACTGTCGGAATTTTCCTTCTTCAATTGTCTCATTTACGAGTACAATACTTAACAGTGTAGGTCCAATTACCGGAAAAGCATCTCTTATTATGCTTATAGTTAATCCATCCGAACTTTTCTTTGATTTAATTTTGTTTAAGATTAATAATAATAATAATAATATTTATTTGAAACACACATTATTTCACAGAAATATTTAAGAAGGCTTTGACTGTCCAACTAGGAGCAAATCCCGTTTTAGGACAGTCAAATTGATAAGATTAGTTCATATTAATATACATACACATAAAAGAATATAAAACAATCCATAAAGTAAATTTAAGAAAAAAAAAAAAAAGTGTTTTTTTTGTTATTTTTTTAAGTATGTTGCATTTTTTAAATTAGTGTAGAATAATAATGAATTACAAATGAGATGTAAAGTTTAAATATAATGTATGAAAGTTTAAGGAATATAAGTTAAAGGTATGATATGCATTTTTTAGTTTACTGTAGAGAAATAATAAATTACATATGAGATGTAAAAGTGTATAGTGAGAGTAAATATTTAGAGCATAAGATACTAAAGTATGAAATGCATTTTTAAATTAGTGTAGAGTAATAAAGAATTACAATTGAGATGTACAAGTATAAAATATAAAGTATAAAAGTTTGAAAAATAAAAGATTAAGTATGATATGCTTTTTTTTACGATAAATTTTGTGTGTAGTAATAACGAATTACATATGAGATGTAAAAGATTAAAGTATACAAGTTTAAAGTATTATATGCATTTTTTTTTGATTTAGTGTATAGTAGTGATGAATTACATAAGAAGGTTTTATTAAAATTGTACATACATATTAATGAGCATATGTTCACGTTTGACCCTCCCTAAATCTAGAAGCCATACATTGATCAGTTTACGCAGGACGTTTGTACTTTTCATTTTCCATGTATCGGGTATTATGTTGAACAATTTTAGTCCTAAGTATGAAAATTGTCTTTGAGCAAGGGATGTCATGGTTTTTGTTGAAACTATTGGATTACTTCTTGAGTGTCTGGTGTCGTGATAGTGCTCGATAGATGGGTAGTGGTGACGTTGTTTATGTGTGTAATACAATTTTCCTGATATACAGTTGTCTGACATCAAGAACTTGCATTTCTTTGAATAATTCATCACTGGGGTACCTGAAGGGTTTATTAAGGATGACTCTTATTAGGGATTTTAGCGCTTTTGCCAGGGGGTTCAAAATTGTTTTGGCACAACCGCCCCATCCTAAGGATGCATATTCAAGTAAAGAATTAAACATGGCATAATATATTGATTTTAGATCTTTTACGTTTAGAATGTTTCTAATAGTTATGAAAAGGTGAGTGAGTTTTCTGACTTTTGTGGCAATTGAGATGACGTGTTCTTCCCATCTCAGGAATTTATCAATAATGATTCCTAAATATTTTACACTATCCACGCATTCTAAGTTATTGCACGTACAAGTATTTATTTCATTGCAAAGGTGAGCAGTAATATTTAAAACATCTTTGGGTTGTCCCGCTTGCGTTGCACTGAAACGTATGAATTTAGTTTTATCCGTATTGAGAGTAAGGAGGTTATTGTCTAACCATTGCATAACCTTGTTTATACCAATTTCTGCTTTACTATGAACTTCGTTGAAGCTTTTGCCTTCATAAATCAATACTGTATCATCAGCAAAGGTGATGATGTGATCGGCAAGGTTACTGTTACATAGGTCATTGATGTATATATTGAACAAAATAGGCCCTAGAGTACTTCCTTGGGGTACACTAGAGTACTTCCTTGGGATTATTAATAAATATTCTGCATTTATTTTTTTGAGTACCAATAATTCTTCTTTGACAGAATTTTCATTTGTGGGTTTACTAGCAATGTTGAATATCAGTTTATTAATTTGAGTAAGGCTTTCAATAAAATATTTATTAAAGTTATTGGGTATATTATCTTCATTAATGTCTTTTGAGAAGTTTACCGTTCTTATATAATTTTTGTTTTCACCGTGTACTAATTCTTTTATACTTTTCCAAATTTGTTTGGGGTCCCCTTCTTCTGAATTTATTTTATTTTTTTATGTATTCATTATGTGTCCTTTTTTATGTTTTTAGAGTATTTGTTTCTGTTATTATCTGCGGTATTATTAGTAAGTGGTACTCTTTTGTTTATTTTATTTATTTATTTATTTGCGTCACATTATTAAACAAAATATAAAAAGGCTTTGACTGACCAACTGGAAACAAATCCCATTTTAGGACAGTCAAATTGACAAGTTTAGTTCATATTATGAATGGCATAGTATTGTAATATAATATATAAATAGTAATATAAAGGTGTAATAATATATCTTATTCATTAGGTAAGTAAAAGAATTAAATGTTGGTCAGCATATGTTCACTTTTGACTCTCCCTAAACCAAGAAACCAATCATAGGCCAATTTGCGCTAAACAATTGTACTTTTCGATTTCCATGTATTGGGTATGATGTTGATCATTTCTGGACCTAAGATTGAAAATTGTCTTTGAGCAAGGGATGTCATGGTGGTAGGTGGAACTATTGGATTGCTTCTAGAATGACGTGTGTCGTGATAGTGGTCTATGGATGGGTAGTGGTGACGTTTTTTTTGTGTGTGTAATATAATTTTTCTTATTTATAATTGTCTTACATCGAGAACACGTATCTCTTCAAATAATGCGTCACTGGAGTACCTAAAAGGTTTTCTAAGGATGACTCTTAGCAGTGGTTTCTGTGATTTCGATAGTGGATCCAATATTGTTTTGGCACATCCGCCCCATTCCAAAGATGCATATTCTAGTAGAGAATTGCACATGGCACAGTATACTAGTTTCAGATCTTTCACACAGAGTATATTTCTAATAGACATGAATAGGTGAGTAAGTTTTCTGACCCTTATGGAAGTTGAGTTGATTTGTTCGTCCCATCTCAGAAATTAATCTATGATGATTCCCAGGTACTTTATGCTATCTACACATTCTGTATAGTGAGCTTTTACTAAAATATTCTCTGGACTACTTTTGACCTTTTATTGAAGTTGATTCCTTCTATGAATCGATTTGACAAGGCCGGGGATCTCCACGGCGTGAGTTTTAATTGTTTGTTACTAGTGTGTTTAGATATATGTGATTGTAGTTTGAAGTTAAATTCCTTCATCGCTAAGTCACTATCAATTTGGTCAAGTACGTTTTGCCAGTTTTCTGAAGTTAAGTCCTCAAGTAAATTATTGTAGTCTATACGAAGGGCGTATTTTATTTTAGCGGTTGGGGGAGACTTATTTTTAAGGCAGTGGTCTGTAGTAAAGTGGTCCGAAATGCTAGTATGAATAACAAGGTGTCAAAAAATATTATTTTTTTAACGTTAATATGGTCCAGACAGGATTTACTTGTGCCTTGTTCACGAGTTGGGGTGTTGATTGTCTGAATGAAGCGGTCTGATTTTCGGTAAGAAGACATAAATAATCGTTGGATTGACGGTGGAATTCGGGAATCGTATTAATATTGAGATCACCTATCATGATTTGACGTTCTAATTTTGTTGAGCTGTTGATGATTGAGTGAACTGAGTTCAAAAAGGTATCAATGTTTTGGAAAGAGGGTGATCTGTAGATTGCAAAGATACACAAGTTATTATCCAGTACTATTTTCAGACAGTTTGCTTGTGATAGTAAGACTTCATCCACTACTGCTTCTACACCATCTCTGATGTACACAACAATTCCACTAGACTTGTTAAAATTAACGTTGTGTGATGTTCGGAGTAATTGTGTATCACTTTGGAAGTGTAGTTTTTGTTGATCCAACATTCTGTTCAAATTATTACATCGAAAGTGTGATGGAATTGATCGAGAA